>JAQFYU010001951.1:0-13140 GCA_034694905.1 Ceratophysella granulata
TTATCAGTTCTTAAGTTCTCGTACAATTGATTGATCATAGCGCATAGTTTGCTGGATGACATTTCTCCGTTTTTTTTTGAAATCCATGGCGCCAAAAATTGAAATTATTAGCGCATGTGTTCAACAATACATTTTGGACAGAGCTAGCTGCCTGGCCTGTAGCCAGATGTTGACAGAGGAGCAGAGTTCAGAAGTCAAGCTCGTCGTTCCCGTTCGTTTCGCTTCGTGTTTATTGAATTAAGAGGTTGACAAAAGGATTTTGTAAATGAAGTCGAATTATGGTCTCAAGAAGGAAGACTTGGTGGGAGTCCTTTATGTATTATGCACTAACTGCACAGACTCCTCCACAACAGGAGCCCTCCACATCATCATAGCTCACCTTCAGAATTGTTTTTGGCCAACAAGCCTCCCTCTTCTTTGTGTCCCAGTCCCACCCAGCTTCCATCCCACTACTGACGCTCTTTCCTTTCAACTATTTCTCCTCCATTCATGACTACGGAAGCGTTGAGCAGGATAGACTTGGAGACGTAATAGGATCAAACCTTTTGGCCACTAAACCACTTTCACTTCATTCTTCCAACATCAGCCTCGTCTAGGCATGTCACATGTCCTCAACATTATCAACTGTACATATTTATAACTAGGCTCAGTTCCATGTACTCAGAAACCGAGTACCCGGAAGCATATATTTGCGGACGTTTGAGTGAAGCATGTACAACTGTACTAAATATATTATATGCCTTCTTCGTGACCACTAACCGTGTTTTGGACACACCGTCTAATGGCACACGCAACCCAAATTCACAATTTCATACAAGCCGCTTTATAGGCTTACTAAGTTGACTCATCCAACTTAGCCATATGCCAATGCTTCTTTGGCGGGGTTTTGCTGCAAAGTTTCCATTAGAGACTTGTTACGAGGATCGGCGATTGATCGAACTTCTCAGATGGATTCAGTTGGCTTTTTCGTTGCTCCGGTTGAATATAGAAAATAGACACCCATATCCACAACATACACTAATATACATTATGACATTGGGTCAAAAGTTGAAGATGGTGCTAAGGGATGCAAATATTTTGGACTGAAGCGTCTGCGCGAAAACATTCCACTTTGTGATGTATTTTAAATTCATTTGGTTCATTACAGAAAGCATACAGGAAGTGCAATTTTATTTAATCACTAAAACTATGTATACCAAAATTAAGCGAGCAAAAAAATATATTTTTGTGACAACGTAACACGACGAGCGGGTAGCAAATTTGGTCTGAAAGCATATTTAAATATGTTCTCATGATTTAAATTGGGAAATAATTTTTGCACTGGTGAAATTTAAACTTCAAGATCACTTTTCGGTACTTACTAAACTAAATACTTCAATATCAAAATCTAATTTAGCCCAAATCACGATCTGATATCACCGAACTTCAAGATCTATGATTTGTGCGACTTGCACACTTCTATTTTACTCACCCATTTTGCCTGCCATGTTACTTCTTTTGACCGATTAAAAAATACCCGCTAGCTGGCTAAAATTGAAGCTGATGTTTTTTGTACACGATTAACCGTTTCTTTAAATACATTGACATCCGTCAATGCTAGTTTAACGTCCAAGTTCAATACCTGAATCACCCTGAATCAAAATTTCAAAATTTTAATTGCGACGTGGATAATTTGTAATTCATTGTCATTAACGCATAAAAGGCTCCAAATTGTACAATTCCGGTGAAGTAAATGAATAGGGACGTAAAAAGCCGTAGACCGAGGAAGAATACACTTAAATTCCGACCAAAATAGAAATCCCGACGGTCAAAAAATTGGAGCCTTATATGCTTTTGAAGATATCACATTTTGTAATGATGAGTATACGCGTCGAATATTTACTCATTGATTTCCACATTTTTGCTGAAATTATGGACATAAAATTGAGGGTCACATTGGATAATACCGAATTTAAAATAGAAATTTTGGAAATACTATAAACCTTGATATATTTAATGTTTAATGTAACTGTCCGCGTACAAAAACAACGACACGGTTTCTCTGAGCCTCCTAAAAATTCTGCTCCAACCACGAACATGAGACGGGAACCCGATTCGTCCTGGACCAGTAATACATTACTGAAAATCTAGTTGATATATATTTATGTTGCTTCGTACCACAAGTACCTGAGAGAAATACGGAAAACCATCGCGAAACCAGAATGAAATAGAAAAAAACAGACATAAAGTAGAGTTTGGGTTGTACTACCGGGAGAAAGGAAACAGAAGAGAAAGTCCTAATGTTGGCGTTAAGCAGGAGATAAGGCTAAAATTCAATCTGCGCCCTTTCTCCATCGCCTAATGCATATCGTCTGTAGAGTCTGACCTGGACGGTAAAGGTAAATTTCAATCTCAATGAACAAGGAGGATTAGTAGGAGATTGACTAAGAATAGGTTTTCAGATTGAAAGTCGATTGAGTAACCCGTACACGCGTTTCACCCAAAAAGATTTGGAATCATTATTAAATTAGATAAATACGAATGCAATTTTTTCCAATATCAGTCTATTTATTAATGATATTTTCCTGTACTTTTTTATTGAATCTGTTGTTATTAAATTCAATAAATTCGTAAAATTGAGGAATTTAATAAAATATACAAGTAGGAGATTCACACTTTTAATAAATTTTTGAGTGCGATTTAATTGCGTATGCATGCGTATAACATTTCGCCCATTTCAGCGAAATTTTAATTTGTGCATTTTCTTTGTCTTTAAACATATAAGAGTCAAATCAAAATCAAATTTTTAGATCATTAAAAATTTGGTTCTTAAGTTGGCTAAAAACCCACGACATTTTAATCAATTTCAAAATTCGAAAGAATTCAGTGTATTCTTTACTTTAATAGTGATACTTCATTGTGCTTTCAATAGAACATGACCAATGCCCAAGCTCACGCAGGCTATTCCATTTGGTGCGGACTTTAGGATTTTCAAAAGGAAGGACAAATAGCAAATAGCCTATCCAATAACGATCTCAAAATTGCTCATCGCGAAAAATGAATATGATTGGATCACCATGAAGTGTGTCAGGAATTCTGGATAGCCAATTTTGATACACTATTTAATGTTCAAATTAATAACTCCCCAAACATCATTTTCTGCTACGATAAAGATCAAGTACACATTTACAATATTTTCATGGAGTGATGCTCAAAAACAGGCATGGAGTACTTTGGTCCATAACGTTGTAAAGTATATAATAAAATTTGAAAATGTTTTCCGCCGGCTTGTTTGTCGTTGAAAGGAAATGATCAACGTTATTCGGAACAGAAGAGCTATTTCCTGTTCACCCATTTATAAACGCACATTGGAAGGGGCTCTTGGAGTAGTTACGACATACGAAAAACTTATGGCAAATCAATTTCTCTCTGCAGAAAACCCATCTTTATTATTTTGCATTTGGTAACTCTTCTGCTATGAACAAGAACATGAACTTAAAGTATCTAATGTTTGCTGGACGGAAACGGAGCGAGACTATTTCCGTGTAATGGGTTTTCAGTTTATTATCCACTTTGGTCAGTTAGTTTGAGTACTCAGGATCAGTGGCACAGTTTCAGACTGGTTCAGACAGCGGAATGTCGTTTATAATAAAACGTGGTTGATTTACTGAGTTACCCGGTTCGGGACATATTATGCTTCTGCACTTGACTTGGTCTCTCCGGTACTACACAGGGGCTCATGGGAAGATAACACATGTAACGTACTTAAAATCCATATTCCACATATTTCATTTTTCATAGAGTTAAGAACTGGCGGACAGTTGATATACTGCGAAGGGATGCGTTTTTGTTAGTCGAAACATGAGCTCGATTTAGGAGACAGTTTCTAGAAAATGTACTACAATGGAAATGCAATATTTTTCAAAAACTGCAACAAGCAGCTTCGTCTGCACTTTTACAGTGAAGAATAGTCTTGTTTGCATGGCGTAACTCTAAATTTTAGTCTAGTTTGTTTAACTCCTTGCGCACAATAAAAATGCTGCCATATCCATTTGTAGTTCTAGACTATGTACATTTATACTTGTAATATGTGATAAAAGAATTGAATGCCAAAAAATCAGAAAACGGCAATGGAAAACAAACCACATTCTATGTTGTAGAAATGCGGCAAGTCCTGTTCTAACTAGAGCCACGGGTTCACTTACCGTATTGCACAACATACAGAGACGTGCACCCACTTGTTGTATAATGCGGCACTTGGTTTCGAGCCAATTGTCTAGGCATACAGCTCAATCATACAGCATCATGAGTTATTGTACTACCCTGTAGCGAGAGGGTAGCACAGGGTAGCAAATCGGGCCCTAGATAGCAAAGGTAATTGGTAGAAAATTAAATAAGTAGTTAAATCTAATTAAATTAGTAATTAAATCTAATAAATCTCATGTAAATCAACTTGCGCTTCAAGATTTGAGAAAGTTACTACCTGATATTTTTACGGCTTCATTATATTTACACAGAATATTTTTAAACTGCGTAAGCTAAACATGATTTTAATTGTTTAATACTTATATTTTGTATCTGATATTAATTCGACTCGTTTATGTTTGATTCCAACTGTATTTAGTTTTTAATTCTCTATTTAAAGGAAGACATGATTTTTCTTTGTCCTTTCAACCCAAATTTCGCAAATCACATGAATATGCTTTTAAAGTAGCATGCGTTCGTGCTCAAATATTACGTTGTTTTACTTACGGATAGTTCTTTCATAATTAAACAAGGCTAATCTACACAGAATTTAATTTACAACCTTTGAGTAATTTTCACAAAGCAGAAGTTCAGTAGTGTTTGACTACAGGTAGGTCATGTGTCAATGTGCCGTTCCCGCAGGAGTTGAGGATGAAAAATTAGATGAACTCGAATCTGAAACTCGTCTGATTCCATTAGAACTCTATTTTCGTGGCATAGACTTCTAGAGTTTGTTTCAAAACTTTGATTCATGATTGATATCCAGCCAGGCGTAGAATTGGCAAGAACTTGTTTGGCCTGTCCCTTTACCTTAAAACAAGTTTTTGGATATTCCGTGACTGATTAGTTTCTTTTTCTTGGAAGACGTTCTTGTTACCATATCCTACCTAGATTCGATTTATGGCTAGAGGGTAGGTAATCCTTAGTTTCAAAGAGCTTGTTTGCAGATCATGAGGTAGAGTGTTTAGAACCGAATTACGTGGTTCTGAAGGTTGGAAACTTTAGATCTAATATTTGATACTTTGAGATTGAGACGTTGGCTCATTCATAATCTATAATCTAATATCAGTGTTTCTCTATTTCCCTGCATGACGCTTCACTGTCACATTAAACCTGAGACATGATGCTCATTTTGAGAGGAGAGTAGGTTGTTGGAAGGCAGTCTGACACTAAGCAGATTTGACAACACGAGCTTTCTCAAATGAACCCTGAAGTCTCTCTCTACCTTAAAGCAATTATGGGTGAAATACTTGATGTCATTCCTGGAACTCGCCATCTCCGTAAGTAGCACGTCATACACGTGCCTTGTTTGTACAAGAACGCTAACATGGGAAATAAGCTTAACAGTAGGCTCATTTTTGGTCTCCATCAATCAGGAATTCAACACCTGGCTGAAACTGGCACAATCATGTTACAAATTGTATCTAGTTTCAAGGTTAACAATATTAATACAGTGGGCGAAGTGGAAAAACCTTGTTTTTGCGGTTTCTGTGTTTTGACGGGGACACACACGACACACGTTTCAAGTGGAATGTGATCCCATTCAGTGTATCCTAAATGCGGTATTTGTTATTAGGGACTATAATTAATTGAAGCATCGAAACACTGCTGGAAGTACGAGAAAGGTCAGAGTCGGTGGTTTTTGTCCTCAATGCGCGTTCGTATTTCTTCACGATATGTTGCTTAAATTCTGTCAATAACAGCATTAACGGAAAACGTCCCAATTCGTCGGAAGCTATTCAAGATTCGCTATATATTTTCACTGTCCGTCAAAAATACATATTAGGCATGCATTTTTCTTTTGCTACCTAAATTAATTAGAATACACTAGTTTTGTAGCCCAAATCTGGGTAGTTTGATGAACTCCGTTTGAGTTGTTTTATCAAATTCTTGTGGTAAAACGTTTCAGCCATTGAACCGGAAACTGGCATTGAACTGTAGCTTTGATTATTTATATATGCCCAAAGATGTACTTTCTGAATTGTTTTTATAGATTTCGCATTTTTCATAGATTATCTAATGAAAATATAAAAAAGTGTCATAATCGCGGGAAAAACGTATTTGAAGGTTGACAAAACGTGTATATTCCGTAGGACAAGGCAAAAATCGAAGTCAGGACTGGCAAAAGGTCAAAATGGCCGCTTTTAGCGAATTAAAAACAAACAGTGTATTGTATTGGCGGCTGTTGTGTAGCGTAGTTGTTTGTAAACACCTAGCTAATTCGAGTTATGTCAAGATTGGGTGTTTGGGTGATGCCAGATGTTTAGTTCCTGTGGAATATGAAATTATATTCCAAAGTTTTCGTGAAAGTTTTGAGGCTCAAACTGTTTTCTGTTTGGGATGTGATCCTGATATACTGTATAGAATGGAGTTGACTGTATTGAAGTTAATAGAATATATTCACGCTAGAAATCACATTTTGGTCCCAAATGTTTCGTTTGATTTGTCAAAAACGTAGGGTAGACTAGAGCTTAATTCGCAGTTCATTAGCTTCATTCAATTGGAGGGAATAAATGACATAACCTAATACAGTCTCACTGACTGGGCTGAACTGGACTGATATGGCTGGAGAATATCACGATGCTCATATCATAATACTACACACGACCTAATCAACTTCCATTCATGGAATATTAGCTAAGCTGAGCATAATAAAATGAGCGTGTGACTCAGGCGAAAGGGTAAACGGACTTTGATTCAATACGCGTCATGTAGCATATTCTAGCTGGAACTCGGCTGATCTTTAGATTTAATCCAGACAGGCCAGGTACGAGTTCAAATTAAAGGCCTCGCATTTTCGACCACCTTTTACATTTCGGACGGTTGGGTCAGTCAGTTGTGGCTGACGTACCGCCTAATTAATTTAGTAATATCATATGTGAATTGAATGAGTCTGAATTTCAGTTGAACACACTTATGAAGCGTGAAATATCAGATTTTCAACATTGTCAAAGCGGTTTAGCTTGGTTTGGGCATTGGGTTTAATATTTTTAACAACCATAGCAATCATTATAACCATATTTATATTTCACGCAGCTTAAAGGTCCATAGATTAGGCGTAGACAGTCTGCAAATACATGCAATAGCCTGATATTGAGATTGGGAAAATTGAATCTCCTCAGTCAATAGTCAATACTGATCGTAAAGTCTCGGGGTTTTTGCAACAGACTGAGAAAGTGCCAATCTACAGCTTCAGCTCACAGTTGTTTGTTCTGTTATCACTGAATAAAGCTATTTCTGCTCAAATCTGACTAAATTCAGACACGACTTTGAGTAATTATAACTTTTTTTCAGTGGCCACTTATTAAAAAAATGTGAGATGAAGTTAAAGATTAGTTCTTTCTCAGTGTGTTGCAAACTACACCGAGACGCTACGATCAGTATTGACTGAGGAGATTCAATTTTTCCAACTCACTACCAGGCTATAGTAATGCACTAGCAAACTGGCTACGCCCAATCTCTGCACAAGGCCCTTAAACCAAATTTTTAGCTCAAAAATCAGCACTAATTTAGAGTTAAACGAATTTCAAAATAGTATACTGCATGCCATTGTTGATATTTGTATTGATACAGGGAGATAATAATATTAAGGTAAAAGCATAAATATAAGGGTGTAGAAAATAGATTGATTCCATTTCAGCTTCCAGCTGCTAGCTTATTCACGCCTGATAGACTGTGGCCTAGCATTCCAGGTGCATGCGGAAGGAATCATGTGTTTCCTGGAGAAGTAGGGGATTTGAGAAAGGATTTGAAAACAAGACATTCGATTTCACTAAACCCTCCAGGATTGGTTAACGTGTGTTTCTCATCTCTCGTCACACCCAGACTGGCAGCTAATAATAAGTCCAACATCCTCTTCTCAAAACGTATACATCCGATAATGTTCCAATGACTTCAAATCCAAGGGAAAGAAAAAAAATCTTATTTCGATCTTTTCCTCCAGACCAGACAGACTTGTTTTCACTTTCACCACGTTCAACTTTGTTTTCTATAATGCAGACGCTCTCGAACGTCTTTTCTCTCCTTCCTTTCTCTCCCCGTGGTTGTCCTGCACTCGCTTTAGCCTCAGCCCATTTGTGGCTTCATGGGAGATTTCTCTTGACTTCATGTCTACCTAAGTGCGAGGACTGAGGAAGATATTTGGAACAAATCAAAATAAGCTCTTCGTTCATTGGCGTGTGAACGAATTGCACAATTTGCGTGTTTTGAGCACTCTTCATCTTATGGAGTTATCTAATACACAGATAAAGTTGTTTAGCAATCAGTTAATTGAAACTTATACAAAATAAGAAATAGACACTCCTAAAATATTTGGGAATTTAATGAATCATCTTAAAGAGTAAATTTTAGATTACATGAAAATTATAATTTAATTTTTAAATTAAATTCTAGTAGAACTTACCATTGTAATTACATCATCGCTAGATTTAAAATTTAAATCAAAATAAAATCTATTACTAGTATTTTTATTTTTTCAAAGCTGCTTGTTAAATTGGTAAACCAAAATATTGCACAGCTTGGCAATAGTTTGCCTGAATTCAAAAATACTCACAACTACGGTCAAGCACAGCCGAAGGCGTTTGCCTTTATAGATCTTTGAACTTGTCACTGGACCTGAAACCCATGGAAACGCATCTTCCAAGTCCTGTTGAAAAAAATCCTATTTATTCGTATCCTTGTGTGTGCAGGTAGTGAGACTGAGATAGCTTGTTTGGGGAAATGCTTTATGGTTCTTTATTTCTGTCACACATGTATTTATAGAATCCGCGTGTTGAATACACAGAGGTTTCACACGGTAAGCCATCCAGGGGTACTGCCACCCATAGTAACTACTTGCTCGTATATGGTAACCAAACCACATGTTTTGCTTATAATTATTTGTTAGGTTTGGGTAAATCTTGGGTAGGTTAGGTTGTAACACGCTTGACCGAGATGGTTACATAGGGGATTATTGCAGGCTACCTGCAATCACATAAACCATATTGAAAAATGCTGAGCGTTCTGGTAGTTAAAACTTAGTTTGAGATTCTGTTAAATTCCGTTAAAATTTCGTTTGAATTTCGATTAAACTTCGCGTGAATTCCGTTAACTTCGTTTACGTTTTACTTTCGTTTAAATTTCGTTTATTTAAGTTTTGCTTAAATTTCGGTTAACGTTGAAATTTCGGCCAAATTTCTTTGAAATTTCATTTAAACTTCGTTTAAAATTCATTTAGTTTTCGCTAAAACTTCGTATAATCTTAGTTTAAATTCCACCTAAATTCCGTTTAAATTCCGTATAAAATTCGCATAAAATTCGCATAAAATTCGTATAACGTTCGTGTAAATTCCGCTTAAATTTCGTTTAAAATTCCTATAAAATTCGTTTAAATTCTGTTTAAATTTCGTTTAACCTTCAGTTACTCCGTTGTGTTCAATTTGAATTTTATTCACAACTAATTTTCTGTATAAATATTTGCTTAAAACGCAACCTGACCTCAGTCCCACTGCCATTATTTGAAGAAAAAAAAATTAGGATCCAACATACTATTATTCTGATGAAGCTAAGTCTCTAAAAGTATACGGAACAGAAGAGTATCTTGGTCAAGCATATCATTCCCTCATTTGGGCGAAGTGTGTTCACAGCTTTGTCAACTGTGGTTTATTTTCTTGGAACCTTTCTGGACGGAACAGAGACACTCTGTGAGATGTAAGATGTGTTTTAGTGTGGAGACAATATCTCAAGGCTGAAGTGGAGTTCATTATGAGAGCACAAATTACAGTCAGGAATGGAAAGCACTTTCCCTTCTAGAGAAGGCTTAATGGAGCCCATAATGGGCCAAGTAGGTTCACTCCGCGTCTTCAAGTTTTCTTGAGTAGCGCTCAACACTGAACCAAAGAATGAGAAATTACTAGTTCAGAATTTTAGATGAAACTAGGCTCACTTTGTTAGATTCAATAGAGACTTGTACATTTGATCAAAGAACAACATCCGTCTTCGTATTTGGTCTGTCACCCTGCGTCG
This sequence comes from Ceratophysella granulata, assembly GCA_034694905.1. Classification (NCBI taxonomy): domain Eukaryota; kingdom Metazoa; phylum Arthropoda; class Collembola; order Poduromorpha; family Hypogastruridae; genus Ceratophysella; species Ceratophysella granulata. The sequence goes on from JAQFYU010001951.1 coordinate 10,228, forward strand.
AGTAGGTCATTTGTTTTCAAATTGCTGAGATTTGGTTGGCAAGGAACTTTGGTGTAGAACTAGAATATTAGAGTTTGTGTTTTGCGTTGGAAATTATCCTATGATGAAGCTTGCAAATATTGAATTGTGGCTTAACCAAATAACAAAGGAAGTGTTCGTATACGTTAAAACTTCTTTATGTGCACAGAAATGGAATTTTATGAAATATAATATGCTAAAAACTGGCTGGATGCGATCTTACGGATTTGAATTTCAAAAAAATGTTGTATAGATGCCAATTTATAAAAAACATTAGATTATAATGAATCTGTAAGTAAATATTGTCATGAACTAAAAGCTCGCTAAAATGTTTGAGTATAATGCTACTTAAAATTGGAAGGTTATCTATAAAATTTCTAAATGGACAGTAAAAATACAAAAACTTAGTTAATAGCTTAAAATTATGCATCAAAATTGAAAATATAGCAATTAAATGGGACAATATTCGCTACAGCCCTAAAATATGTAAACATCTAGAAATTGGTTACTGAAATCAGGCCGATTTGAATTTGTGAACCTTAAAATTAGCAAATCTACAGCTTATCTCCGAAAAAACATTTTTTTTACTAAGGAAGCCTTTCCTTTATCATCACAAACAGAAATTTTAAAAGGCAGGAAAGGTCAGCTAAGTATGATGGTAATAGTTGTCAAGCGCTAGACAAACTTCTTGGCTGCCTCTTGAAATATCAACGCTAATATAGTCAGAATGCTAATAATTATGTTGCCTGAGGGAGTAGCACAGGAAGGCAATGCAAAGTAGCTAAGTTCTAATGTAGTAGTAGACTCGAGAAAAACGATCTCGGCCTATTGTATTTTCACAGCGTGGGAATTCTTTTATCATCTCTGTGAACCATAAGACTGTCATGTTAAGAGATTCAGAGTGAAAATAGTAGACTTGTTCACCATTCACCATGAACTTGAAACTCGTCTTTCTCCTCTCCATTGTTCTGCGTGGAGAAAGTAACTTGTTGAGGAGTCGTCTGGACTCCTTCAAACCGGATCCTGCCTTCCCTGAACAACTGGCTCAAGCCTCAACCTCACGAGACGGTAAGATCTCACAAAACAAAGTCAACATTCAAAATTCATACCAATAGTGCACAAAGTGGGCTGCTTCTCGTCACGCGGTAATTTTATAGTCTCAAATTCAAAATAGAGGACGATATGGCTGCATTCTGAATGAATGCTTGGTTTGAAATTAATTGATTTAATATCAAATGCGAGAATCGCTAGGCAACGTAAATAAATTTTGCCTATATATATGCAAAGTTACCAGCTTGATTTGATGGTACCGATGGCCATTAACTCAGAAACTACATTATAAACCCAAAATGGTTTCTCATTAATTCTATACAGCTTGATATCTTAATTTTTGCATTTGACATCGACAGATGTGACTTATTATCAATTAATGGTGCACGCTTTAAATTGACAACTGGTGGTGGTGGCTTACAGCTAATTTTGAAGCATTCAGAATATGACTGGAGACCGATTGAGTATATATTTCTTATCCCCACATTAAAAAATTGCTTTTGATCAATCGCACTTCTACTGACCCATGGGCAATGTCAATTCTTAAAAAAAAAATAGAAATTCACTATATCGTAAAAAGCCGTCCATGAACAGTACATGGACAGCCTCCAGCGGATTGCTTTAGTGCACTCTTATACGATATTTCCTGTACACAAAGCCTCTGACACTCACAAGCCACTGAACAAATGGAAATGTCGAGTAGGTCAATACAGTTTGATTGAGACTAACGGAAGAAACCTAATGCAGTGTCAATGTGAGTAGGAAATATCTGTAGTTCAGAATGAAAAAAAGTGACCACTCAGTGCTAGGAAAGATTCATCTTGATCTTGGGCACATCTGTCAAGAGAGCCGAGACATTTCGCTCAGCGTTAACTGCGTAGCTCGGCTTTACCATCAGTTGTGCGCCGGTTATTTGCCCCTTGTCAAACTAGCAGATGCAAACTAATGTAATGTATGTCCAAATCTAATATTTATGACAAGGATGTTTTTTTTGCTAATCTGGAATTGTAGAATACAAGCGTCATGATTAACAAAGGCTTTAAGCAGACTATGAATGGCAAAAAATATGAAATTCGTTCTCCAAAACCGTCAATTTATGCCCTTAAATACCAGAAAATTTTTAATAAGCAAAAATAAGCATTTAAACTTCGAGCGAGTACATGTTGTTAATAAAGTGAGCCAAGTTGTAAAAAACTCAAGAAATATAAAGCCCCAGATTAAAATAGAGTAAAGAATTGAGAAAATCATCCGATTTCGTATATATGTTAGAACGATTTTGGAAAATGAATGATTTTACATAATCGTCGACGATTATGTAAAATCTTTTTTGATTTTTTGTAATCGTCGACGACTATGTAAAATCACCAACTATTATGAATAATTAATTTTTATTATGTAAAATTCTCGACGATTTTGTATAATTCATTTGTCAAATTCGTCGAGAAGTGTTTTAATGATGAATCCAATGTCAAAGTACAATACGACAACAGGTTTATTACATTTACATGATAGCGGCAAATCGGTACGATATTCAAAGTCTTAGTGTCTAAAATCAAACAGGTATCTTAATTACATTAATTTTACAGAAGCCTAACATTAGCACTTGCAAGCACGAACAATGTCAAATTTTTCTTACTATCATATCCCAATTATTTTTATTGGTGCAAGTATTATTACTGTTGTGACATTTGCTAATACAAAGTCTTTTTGCTTTTCTGCATTTGCATCTACCGTCTTTACTAGTTATTTTAAAACTAGGAATGAATTTTCGATGCCGTGATTTGATTCTTTATTCTTGAATCACAAGCGAATGTTTCTTTTGTCATTTGTATCAGCGGCAAGCAT
>JAQFYU010001952.1:0-13135 GCA_034694905.1 Ceratophysella granulata
ATATATCGAATCATTATGTCACACATTTCGAGTTTGCTCCCCTAGGACCTCGTGCTTCTGAGCTTGCATTGTTTCAGATTTTGGGTTCAATTCAAAATTGATACAGTACAGTCAGAATCACAAAATCGAAACGCGCAAATACGTAAATTAGAAGGAACCCGGTTCTGCCTTAAAGCAGAGATCAAGTCAAGTGTCAAGTTTTTAAATCCCCAAAGGGTTTGTTTATCTTACCTGAGGTTCAGGAGTCGGTAGACTTGATGTCGGAGCTTGATCGGTTTCGGTGTTACTGTGGTCCATCAACTCAGAGTGAGAGCTTGGAACTTGAGAATGTTCCTCCATTTCCTTGACCATGTTATTGACCAAAGTTGAGGTCAAGCGAAAGCGACCAATATCAGAGTCCATACTGAACTTGAGAGAACTTTGACTTAAATTTAATTCAAGGTTTGAAGAAAAGGTATTTTCACTTCGGAAATTTTTGATGTGGTACAATCGACGAGCAAATTACAAATGACTCAATTTCGGACCTTCTAATGTCTTACCCTTGCATTGGACTACACTATTTCGAATGATTACATATGATTACATATACAACTTGTAAGATCACGACACGACGATTGTGAAACGTTTGTGGATTCGCATATGCGCATGTGCAATGCACGGGATAATCTGTATAGCCAACGTGTAATCCAGATTTCGTAGTAGGTGTTATAGGTGAGGTGGAGAAATATTTGAGTCGGGGGTCAGGGGGTTTAGAATACCCACCCTCAGTGACTAAATAACTTATGAATTTCATGTCAATGCACTGAATCCTGTTTGAATATCGTAATGACAACATTAGGAACACAATAGGTGTTACGTGACGTGATACATAGTTGTCTTGTCATCAGTGTATCTGCTACTTCAAACGAGAGAAAGGCAGGCGGAATTTCTCAGCACAGGATGAAAGAGTCGTTTTATTTTGGACTTGAGACTTTACTGTTGGTTGGTACTACGATTGATTGATGTGAGACGTGGCAATATTGATTAAAAATGGAGAAAACCAGAATAACATTTTGAGGTTCAGACGAGGTCGTCGTCAACTTCCAACGATTGAGCACCGTTCGGATCCGAATTGTCGGAGAGACGGAAGAGTCGGGTGAACGTGGGCAGAGCTTGGAGACAGAGATCTCTGCTCTTCTGGACGAGACCAAAGGACCAACGACAGGTCGAACCCAGAATCCCAAATCGTTGTCCGTAGCTAACAGCAACGTTGCTCACCTCGGGAACTTCAACCAGAACACTCTCAAGGTCATCCGTGTCCGTCCCATGCGCATCCTTCCGTGGTCCCTTGTGACGTTGATGACACGCTTCAACGCGGGATTCAAATTGTACTGCTGGTATGGGAGGTCCATGGGTGACATTATGAGTCTCCTCCATACTGTCTGACTCGAACTGATCCTCGGCTGTCTCTGCCTCTGCTCTGTCGTTCAAGTACTGCCAGTACTCGAACAGGAGCCTCATCAAGTCCTCTTGTGGCAGACGAAGAAAGTTCTTGACCTCTTCCCTCGGAACACCAAACAGACCGTAGAGCAGTTCTTCGGGTGTGATCAGAAAGGGCTTGTGGTGCTTGGCTCTGCACGGACTTGGTCTTCGTTCCTCCTCTGGCTCCCTGGCCTTTCTTGGCCAAGGCTCCGCCTTGCTACCCACAATCCGAACTCCCTTCTGCTTGGCAACAAGATTAGAATGAAACTGGAGTTGGTATGGCTCATTTGAACTCAATTTCGACTGTTTCAGTGCGAAGAGGGTTTTGAGTTCAAGGCCCAAGTCCCGAGCTTGCTCTAATGTAGACTTCAAGTCCCAATTTCGTTGCCATCGGAGGTCAGGGTCATTGGAAACTCGATTTCTTCTCTTACGACGCCTATTTCGTCTTGGTTTCCAACCGTTGAAGTCTTCGTCCTCCGTTGTTGTGCTCCAGTTCTCAGAGTCATCCTTCAGCTCAGTCCCTGACTCCGTCCAACTACTCTCGTGTTTGTCCATACTGTCTCCAATCTGCTTTCGTCCTCCCTCTTAACCCGAATCCGGTTTCCAGAATTATGAAAATTTTTAAATTATGCTTTTGTCTGGAGAATCAGAGTTTATCTAAGGAATTTGTAAGAGATTCAAGCCTCGAACAACCAAAGTATCAACTGGATTGATTCAGGCTACTTTGGTAACCTTAACTTCCTGTCCACTACAAAGAAATCCACATCATTTACGATATTATAATAATCATGAACGATGATTCTCAAGTCCAAAAACAACTTCCTTTTTGATTTATTTAAAAGTGTAATTGTGAATGAGGAAAATTGAGATCAGCATCTCTGAGCACAAATGAAAGCACCGGACATGAGGCAGTTCTCGTCGCTCAGCTTGTACACGGATTCTTGGACGCTTCTTCGTAAAGCGAGACAGTGCTCTGTTTCCCAAAGGTTGTCTGGTTGACCAGCGGACCACATGTTTCTCGTCTGAACAGGACTCCCATCCGACATCCACACGTAAACACCTTCGTCCACCACGTCCGTCCCACTCGTCCAGTACACCACGGAGACGGGAGATCCTGGAGGAAGCCAAACAATCAGAATATGAGCATATTTATATATGCAGTACATCTTTCTTTTGAGGTGACTTACTGGCTTCCTTGATCTTGGCAATTAGAACGTTGTAATCTTCGTCCGAGTTGATGGACACGAGCTCGGTTCCATTTCCCAACTCCTTGCAGGCACGAAAGGCTTCCAGCCATGTGTGCTGAGCACAGAAAACCAAAATGAAATTCATATATGAAAAGGAAAACATTTAAAAAATGCATTACTACAAGTGTTAGACGTTGGACTGACTCGAAGTTTCTTGTGGACCGTGATGTGACACAAAGTTGACTTGATCTGCTCGGGCTCACTGGGAAGCTTGGGCTGACTGGTCTGGAATTGAGCAAGGTTAGGGCTGAGCGTCATGGTGACCTCATGCTGTTGTTGTTGCTGTTGCTGCTGAAGATGGTTATTCGCTCCCAAACGGTCGAGATGGGTCTGGATGTTCTGCGTAGACGGCTTTGCGGTCGCCGAAACTGGAACCAATTAGGAAATATTCAAAAACTTACTTAATTTTCGTACAAATACCCTCCCAATTTAACAGTAACTACAAATCCTCTACAAAGCACCTACGCCCAAATGACTGCGTCCGAGTGACTCAAGTGTCGTTCAGATGATCTTTCGCATTTTTACAAAGAGATGAATTACACAAACCCAAGTATGCAATTCAAGGTTGAGCTGTCTCAAGTCTAGGCTAAATCTTGGAATACTTCAGGGAGCTTGTCGTGAGACAACAGTTTTCGAACTCTTGCTTTAAAACACATGAATGAAAAGAAATATTTACTCACAGTTTCGGAAATTGATGGACACAGCCCGAGCGGTGGAAAGGCAGAAGAAAAGGAGGAAGGAAGAGCAAGCGGAAACCTTCATTCTAAATTTGAATGCCTAAGTATCGTAGCTGGGAAGTTTGTCAATTAGAATTCTGAAAAGTGTGAATCCGAGTCGGAAGACGCTACTTGAATACTGTATGACAGAAGGCTGTCGGTCTTATATTTATAAGCATTTGAGTCTAAGACCGGACTGGTCTTAAGATGTATGAATAAATAATACGTTCCGGTGTTTGTTTATATTCTTGAGTCATTGGCCTGTCCCAGACGAGGTGACCTCAGCAGCTTCAGTTCAGAGCAGGTCCAGGAAATATTCTCTCGAAGAAAGTGGAGGACGTTTATTCTTCCCGTTAGCTAGTTAGTACGGACATTCTTGACATTGCATGCATAATCCGCTATGTACAATCCAATTACGGTATTATTGACATGCAGTACACAATACATAACTCAATTCTCAATACAGCATATGTCTTTGTACTTTTAACGCAATTCGCACCTGGCCCATTCTTTGTTTGCCAACCATAATGTCCAATGGAGTTCTGCAAATAGTGGAACCAGGAAGTTCATTTACCTTCTGCTTCCTTCAAATAGCAACTCAAACTCATGGTCAATAAAATAATGCTGTCAAAGTGTTCATGCCTTTCTTGTCCTCGTATCGTTTCGTCTTGTTTCCCAGGTTCACCGACAAAAATTTAGAAAATATGATTTATCTCTTATTATCCTCTGCTATAATTCCGCATGCTCTGGGATACATTTGCTAATTGAATTGATGCAAGTTTATTCAAATTGGATTGTCTTTATACAAATAATTTTAGTGTCAGGGAAGTATTTGGAAGTAATGAGAGTTGTTTCATCCAAAATACGCGACGCAAGGTTTATTGTAGACTGCAGGTACATTATAAACAGTACTGGGAACTGATTTTGGCGTACCAGGGTATTTGTTTACCAGTTTGAATTTTGAATTGTATCAGTTAACGAATATGTTTACCTAGCTTAATAGAATTACCTTAACAAGACATGAAGTGACACTTGTTTACAGATACAAAGTAAAAATCATATTTCAGGTCAACGTGAACACCAACTAAACTTCCAGAGTCCGAATTGAAGCTTGGTTTTTGTTTTGTGTTCCATATAATACCTTTAAAACGTTACTAGACTCATACTGACATATTAGACTTCCTCATCTCCAAACACATCATCAGAAAAGACTCGATAATCTTTATCTGTCTGAGACGAAGGCGACGTGTTGGACATAGTTTCGTCCGTCCTGTTCAACACACACTCTCCCGTCGTTCCCAAGTCGGCATCCGGCCCAAAGGCCTTGCAGTAGGAATTCTGGGTACAGCTGGAGCCTGATTCCAGAGGATCCAAAGGACATCTGGAGCCCACTTGACTCAAACACTTCCCCGTTTCCCGGTCGTAGTTCTGGAGCAAGTCTGGACAGGAACATTGATTGTTGATGCAGACCAAGGGAGAACATTCTCGATCCAGCTCGCAGTCGTAACCATGTGGCTTCAAACAAAAGCCGTCCGGATCCTGACGATACCGTTCCACACAACGACACTGGCCTTCAATACACTCTGCGTTGTCCACACATCCCGTGCCTGGGAGTACCGGTGTTGGAGCTGAGCAGGGTCCTGGAACACGGGAGATACACAAACCGCTTGTCACGTTCAGCACTTGATGCAGTGGGTACTTGCAGACACACTTCTGGTTCTGACACATGAACTGAATGTCACTGCAGGGATGATCCGGATCGCAGCGGCTTCCGTGCACTCCTTGACAGAAACCGTCCGAGGAGACTGTAAAGTGTGGACGACAGGCACAGACACGGTAGCACTCCGCGTTGATGGGACAGGCGTCATAGCGACCAGGGAAGACGGTGTTGTCGTACACGCTGCCACGTGTACAGTTGCTTCCAATGGATTGGAAGCAAGTGCCCTGTGTCTCGTGCTCGTGGTACTCCATGCCCGGTCCACAACCACACCGACCTCCCACGCATCCAAAGTACCGAAATATGTCACATTCCTCGTCGTCACTGCACGGCTCGTCGAAGCCCTTCTGTGGCAGACAAGACCTGATCCAATTCAAAAAATACATACAAATATCCTGGATTTCTTGACTGAATCAAGCTGAATCAAATACAAAGGAGGCTCATTTGCTACTTTGAAATATATTTCCTGTTTGAAATATATTAATCGTTCTATTGACTTGTGAATTGTAATGAACGTGAGCTTCCTTACTTGCTATCTGGACTGGGATAGTGACGTCGATCACATGTGCAGACTCGAGCTGGACGTGAGCAATCCGCATTTCGAATACAGGGAACATAATGTTTCACCGGATTCACTTCCTCTTCGCTGTCGAGCGGAACGGCTCGAGTTCGATAGCAGGAGCTCCCAACAGTTCCGCTGCAAAGCCCGGTCAGAGGGTCGAGAACCATTGAGGGTTCGTCCAGGGGACAGGTGCATGTGCCCTCAACGCATTTCAGAAGCACGTTCCGACTTTCACACTCCCGTTGATTGGAACAAGCGCTGCCGTGGTCGAGCCGCTGGACGGAATCCGCAGATCCGATGGCGAGAAAAATGACACAAGCAGTTAGCCATGAACTGAGCAGCCGCCATTCTCCAGTTGACCTGGACACACTACCTCCCATTGGAACGTCTGGACTGGATCCAAGTCTCATTCTCACACACGCCTCTCAAAGACTGAAACTGGAAGGCATGAATTCTCCAACTGAGATCCATGTCAAAGGATTCCTGCGACTAGAAAAGCACATTCATCGCTAAATAGAAGCATCCTTGAGTCTGAGTGATATTTCAACTCTGAAGAGTCTGTCTGGTTTACTCAGAATACAACGATAAGAGAACTAGGACTTGGCATTCGCAGGTGCTTCCGGTCCGCGTGCAGAAAAATCAGGATTTAACATACAATTTCGCACAGCTCAAGCTCTTCTGTCTGAGTCTGAGTATCAATATGCTCTGTTCTGTGATCGGTGCTCCACATACGGCTGTACACGTTCGAACAAATAGGACCATTTAATTATTCCAATAGTTTGGTGCTAATGCAAACATATAGCGAGCCTATCTGCTTTTATGGCGGAGAAATCCCGTCCACTTCGATCAGAGCTCATCAATTACAATTTGGAACATTACAAATTGCAAGTTGCATTCATGAGCAAGAATGTGCACGCCAGATTGACATCACGGAATCTCTCCGCCCATATGATGACGATAGAAGTAATAGCTCTAGCTGCCCGTCGTTGTGGACACCACTGCACGTACATTTCACATTTCACCATGTCTGGCTAATTATGTACTTACCCAAACTTTCCTATAAATGTGGACTTTTGGTGATCTGTTTCCTTGCTGATATTCATTGATATGTCGGCGCCAGCCTACTGGAGCTCACATTAAGAAAACATACTGCATCATGTAACTACAAACTATAGCCACACCATGAAAGCTATTTCCGTTAGGCCTTGCAAAGCATAACGTTCCTGAACCGAGAGAGCCCAACCAGCAAACCTCTGAATCTCGAAATAGCTCTAAACGATTCGCTTGCATGATGTACGGTACGTGCATAGAATATAAGGACGCTACAATGTTTGGTGGAAAGGTCGTTCCCTAAGAGAACGAAGAAGCTTCCGGTTCCTGTTCTGGGACCTGTGACCCCTATCGTTCAAAATTAGATCTCTGCTCCGTATCCCATGTCACGCTCCATCGCACTGTGGGATAACTTTAGGAAAGAATCACCATGTCAACTGTTATGCCTTTAACCAGCAACAAGACACTTCATATTTGGATTTGGACCAGTCAACACTTTCGAAGTCAATTACTGATATCAATATAAATCGCTAAGACCCTAGGCTGTAAATAGGTTTGAATATATTCTTTGTGAAAGAGCATATTAAACAGAGAACAAGTGCTTCTACAGATGACAGATGTTAATGATGGGCTTACTTGAATACCTGCTCAATCGGAAGCTTCAGTTCATGCTGCTATTCGTAGCCTGTGGATTGCTTCCGTATTTGGCCATGTGGATCCACTCCATGCTCGCCAATGAGGAGACGGCACTTCCGCTCTATACTTCCGTCCTCCGCTTCAGTCGAGAAAGGGAAGAGCCTATTTTCAAGGTGGACAAGGTCGCGAGACGAAACGGACATTCTGGCTTGATATTCGACATTGATGTCCGCGGAAGATTCTCGTCAATGGAGAAAGAGACGGATCAGTATGACGAAGACTGGGACAACCAACTCTCAACAACTCAAGGTAGTTGCTCGTAGAGTGAATTCGAAAACGAACCAACACCCCATCTTGCTGATGCAAATCAATTGAATTGCGCTGTTTTAGTGAATTTTAGTTCCTTCGTCGTAGATTATGTTAGGTTAGGTCAGGTTACTTATGATTGATTGATGACTTATGTTGTCTGTTGTGAAACAGGAATGAAGGAAGCTCGACGCCAGTTTCGAGGTCGGATCTGCAGCCTTCACAACGACATGCTTGCATCCAGATTGATTCATCAGGACGAGAAAACTTGGACCATTATAACCCGTTCCGTGAGCTCGGCGGACTTTGGGAAGATGTCAGACAAAGAGCGGAGGGAGTTCAAGGAACAGCTCCTCAAGACAGTCGTCTTTTCTGTTAAAGTGCGGACACTGAACGAACCTATTTGCAGGAGTGGACAAGGAATCTTGTGTCCAAACAGTTCAGGAGATGAATTTGAGAGCAATCTCACCAAGCCCCTCCCAACCAAGAATGGAACCCAGCTCATTTTCAAGAAAAGGATTCATGTGACCCGAAATACACAACTCATGTGTACAGGTAAATCTTTCGCCTGTTCTGGAATCAACTGTCAATACGTCAGTACTTTCACGAAATCCTGATTCCATAATAATTAGAAAAACGGCAGCAGTCGGTGGTCCATCAAATCCTTCGAACGACCAAGCTTCCTGACAAGAGCTCGTCCTGGTTCAGCTGGTTCAGTGGACCTGATCTGACCATGCAACCTGGAAACCGATGTCACATGGACAATCAGATCATCCAAGACTCGGACTACCACGCTTTTCCCAAAACCGTTCTCTCCACTCTCTTCTGCTTCTGATTTTGAGCATGTCCATGACGATGGGCTGTTCCTAAAGTAGTCCTACAAATATTTACCGAAACCCTATGAAGCACCTGTATGGTATCATTAAAAAATTACCAAGAACCATAGACATATAGTAGACTTACTTTTTTTGTTGAATTCGAGTCGTCTGTGCCTCTATATAAGCGGAGAAAGGTACACCTCTATACCAAGAACGGAATAAAGACAAAAATACTTAAGAATAGTTTAGCACAGTTGCCATGGACGACCATTTATTCATGTGCAACAAGCTACTAAGAGTAAAAGCAAACAAGTCTTCACAACAATAATTTACATTATGCTTAAGAAAATAAGTTTTATGAAACTTGGATCCAGTCACAAAGTTGTGGATGGAGGGATCACTGAATTAAAATCTGTCGAAAGAAAGTCTCCAGTCCTGTTTCCGGTTGGTCACAAGATGTGGCTGTGCATGAAGCCCGTTTTACTCGGAATCGTTGGTTTGTTCCTGCTCAACTACTTCTTCAACTTCCAGTACCGAACTGTCCTTTTCTGGTTCATTACCAAAAGACTCTACGACACTTCGGAGGTGTTCATGAATGAGCGGAGTCCTTTCACCACCTTCCGACTCGCCCAAACCGCTCGTCTCTCTAAACTTCAACTTCGGATTGACCTCCAGCTCGAAGCCCGTTTTCTTAACCCCAATCACACTGCAACGGAACCTGTTCCACCCTTGGGTGAGTCCACACATTGCAACCTTCCACAATCAGCTGTAGCGATATACAGTCAACAGTGTACAAACACACGACCTAAATCCTGCATGACGTTCGTATAACGACAAATGGTGACTAACGGCAAGGAAATGCATACTGTGACTGAACTGTGCATATTATGAAAGCGGAATATCGGCGGACGCCTGTCAATTGGCCGTGCCCGCTATTGAGTATCTTACATAGACAAACATGACGCGTTCGATGGCCGATGACGACTGATTGATCAGATCTTGACGGAATGCATATTTTTGGTTTCCAATTTCAGAAGCTAAATTTATTATTGATACATAATTGAAATTGAGGTTAATTGTTTATTGTTAATTTCATCGTACAGGAGAGTGGGAACGTCAGGACTTGGAGCGAGTTGTGACCAAGGTGCATCTGTCCATGTTGAAAGAAGGTCTAAGTCCGTACCCGTACTACAAGCAAGTTCCTTGGGAGGACGCACTGCGTCTCAAGAAGTCTCTGGAGAAGGAGGCCATTTTGGCCTACAGAGTGGAGACTTTCAGTAGTCCCGCCTGTACCAACCGGAAAAATAACGACTTTGGTCATGAATCTCGGATTGTTCCGTTGCCAACGAATCCGGGGACACCGACCAACTTGTACCAAAGAAACATCGCTATTTCTGACATCGACTTTCCCTATTGTGAACGTGAGTTAATTGACTTCCGATCCAATCGAATGCTAGGCGAGCTCCAAAACCTCGATGGTTGACCTCATCACAAAGGTCAAATTGTCTCGTGATAATTCACTTGAATAGAATAGAATAATTGGAAATTAAATCGGTTCATATTGAAATGTAGAGGTACGGAGATCCTTTGTGCACATTCCGAGAGGACTTGAGCCGAAACGAGGTCAGTTGAGCTGGACTGAGTGGATCCAGGAAACTCTGGTCAAGGTTCGAGGTAAAGAGGCCCGAGCCAAGTGTTTCAGCACCACGAGAACCATCAAGAAATTTAAACGACGTGCTGTTCCGGACACCATGGTCTCTGTCCTCTTCTGCTACTAGAAACGAGAAAACGATAGACTCTCAAGGTCTCAAGATGGACGAACGAGCATTGACTTTCTTGTATAACATATTATAAACAGAAACCAAAAATGAAATGCAATAAGTCGCAAGTAAAAACATAGCTGTCACCTGAAATGACGTTCAATAGTAAATGTAAACAGAGTTTGGTATTTATTGCGATTACATCTAATTATGATGGTTTCCATGCACCGACTTCCCGTTCAACAATCTTAGAAATTAGTTCAAAGGTCCCATATCAATCATGGTTCCAGTTACTTCCTTATTGTACTAAATATAAATATCAGGATAAATAGTAGGATTTAATTTGTTCATTTTTCATTTCCGCGCTTACAACTAACAATTTGTAGTTATTATTATTACACTGGAAGTATTCCGAAGCAGTTTCTACATATAAAGGCGAAGGGAGGAATATCGTGGGCAGGTAATAAGTTTTAAGTCTAATAACGTGGTCGTACTTAAATACGTACCACTCTCTCGACCTTTATACCACATTCCATTAGCAATCTAAACTACAATTATTTAAGAAATTTAAAGTATGTTTCCAAGTGTTCAGAACACCATATTAGTCTGGACGTTCTCTGATTTGTCCTTTAGTTTCCTTGGTACCTAACGCAAATTGTACAGCTCAGAGAAGGATCATCATTTCGCTCTCAGTACAATAATTATGTATTACATTACAAAATGTAGGAACGTGCATTCATTCAATTTCATACAAAGGCACGCACATCTCAAATTGCTAAACCACTTCCAGTCATGTTAGGTCTAGGATCTACACGTTTCAATTACTTACTATACTCTACATTCTGGAGGACTGAAGGATTTGATAGCACAGGGGCGGGGGTGGAGTGGTACAAGAAGGGAAGACAGACATGCATTGCCTTTTAAACCCACAGACACGCTTCAATTCGATCACCTTTGGCTAACGACTTAAGCCATTCTCGGAATAGGAATAGGACATCTAATTTAAACAGGAAGCTGAGAACTCATTGAATCGCCATTCTGGAAATATCCAATGCTTAACTCAAGAGGAGTACATGACTTCAATGAAGGATATGAAACAACTAGGACACCATGCAACCATGGAAAATGTTGATCATTCTGTTCCCGAATTCACAGGGAGTGAGCTGAATGGGAAAATAATTGAAATCAGGAGTTTGTCCATATCTGCATATTATAAGGAACTTAAGATTACTGCAGACTCAATTTGGACCAATTCTGATTTGGGATTTAGTGTTAGTTTAGTGTTATGAGCTGGGCAGATGTACATTGTACATATTGGACACTTAAGTTGAGTAGTTAAAGGCCAGACTTTGTTGGGTATGGTCAGTTGTTATTGTGTTGGGGTCCCTGGTAGAATTTGGGTGCTGAGGTCCAGCTCGGGTTCTCTTCTCCGTCATCCGAGTCGTCATCGAAACTGGAGTCATCTCCGCCGTCATGGATCTGAGATTGATTTCTGTGACCGGCCTCACCCGCCTTCTGGCTTCCTGACGAGGACGACAGGATCTTGAAACAGGCATTGCACACGCGGACAGGCTTTTTGGATATCGGAAGCAGAAACTTCTTGTTGCAACATGTCCCACAGTACACGTTCCCGTCATTACGGCAGTGGTGCTAAAGTGACAATGAGGCAAGACGTCAGAAATCAGCCCATATTTAATTTTATCTAGTATCCTATTCAGACGTGCTTTCTCCCAGTCACTTTATCAAACTCAAGTGCACCCTGCTGAGTCAGAATTCAGAAAGAACAATAGACTGAGTCATAACTCCAACTCGTTGACGGTAAACAGTCATCTAACCCAACAAACAGTTTTCCCCGTTTTCGGGGAACTGTCTTGACATCGGCTCAATGTTTACCTGAACGGCTAACGAAGAGGTAAGTCAAATTGTAACTAAGTCATAGCTTATATTGAGAGCTTACTCGTCTATTGACAAAAGTGAATTGGCTCTGGCAACTTTGGCAGGCTGAGACTTCGGCATCTGGGACCCAAACGGCTGCATGGGTCTCCACGGCCTTCTTGCCACTCTTCTTGAGCAAGTCCGTGACGCAGCGCTGGATGTGAGCCATCCATTCCGCCTTCTCCGTCGGTGTGGCCGCGTACACGGCGAAGCTCTTGCTCGCTGTACGAATCACCCAACCGTTCTTCAGAGCTGCAACAAACGAAAGTCAGTTAAGAACTTCTGGCGAATAAAATGGAGTGCTCATGGAGTTATATTGAACTCACTGCCCTCGTCCTCAAGGGACTCCAGCTTCACCTCTTCCAGTGGAATGACATGCTGCTTGTTGTACTGTTCAAAATCAAAATCAGAGTTGGAGGAATGCAATCTTGATAAGTATCCTAATCTCAGTTCCGTGTGCTTGGAATGTCCTCACTTTATGGTGGACTTTATCTACCAAACCGAGCATGTAAAAATAAATATAATTGTAGTTTATATAACTTTACTTTCTTCTTGTTGATGACAATATTTCCGTACACGAGAATGTCATTGAAGAGGAAGAACTGGCGGGGTTTGGGCTTCTTCCGACACATTTTCGTGAGCACACCTTCACCTACAAGCACACGTCCAGGTACTGACAAGGCCTTTGGTACACAGACAACAGAAAGAACGTAAGTATTACAGCTTTCATTAACAAAGAAATCCCTCCTGGCCTTATTTCCTTTATTCTAACTTCAATAAATTAGTTTTGTTTTGCTCACATGTCCGGATCCTCCAAAACATCCTTCCACACCAGTGATTCGCCTGGCGTTGGCTTCACTGTTAACTGCAAAAACAAACAGAAGCATGTAAATATAGAAGCTACACATACACACCCAGTCCAGTCCG
>JAQFYU010001953.1:0-13133 GCA_034694905.1 Ceratophysella granulata
GGATGCGTCTCCAGAATTCTTGCCAATTAAGTTTTACAATAAAAATGAATTTTGCCATTTCCAAAATTAAGAACATTTTTTGTCAATTCGGGGATTTCATTTTACATTCCCGCTAAATGGCAAACTAAATTTTTTTTTTGCCAATTGGGTTTTTGCCAATCAATCATGGAATCTGAAGAAGGGTACTTCCATTCCCGAATTAATAGGAAAATCTGGGAACTTGGTGGGTATTGCATAATTCTTTAATTTGCTTCCTCTGAATCCGAATTCCTTCTACATAATGCCGATGATTCAAAGTGGAGATAACATACAAGCGATTTATAGTGAATGTATTTTTAGTTTCTTGCATTTGCGCATGAAAATATGTAAACTAATGTTTAATATAATCGTAATTAATTTTTTTAAAATACAATACCTTTCATCTATGATATGATCCAAGCGCGAGTACTACAAGCGGCTTCTTGGCGACGGATGCTTTTAAGTCACACAAAATCCTCTCAATCCGATCTCCGATGTCCGCAGGAAATTCTTGAAAAGAAATCCCTTTTGCCTTCAACGGGTGTGCAAATGCAAAGCGATACAGAACACTCCCTACTAGCCATTGTCCACCGTTGGATCACTTATTAGTTAACAGTTGCTAAATGGATAACTTTAAATGTGGCTGAACATGGCTAGAACAATGAACAACTCGACTTCACAATTCAAACACGAGCAGAATCCCTCCAGAATTTTTGTCGTTAGCTAGAGCCACCTGTGAGAGAGAGTCGTCAAGAACTCATTTCACTCTCTCGGCTCTTAGGTCTCGGCTATTAGCTCTCCTACGTTATAATAGTTGGCTATGGTTGTACGAGTATTCGCCGTGGTTGATCATTCAACAGTTTTAACTTTTGACAATATCTTTTGTTCCGGAATTTCAACTCGAAGCTTTAAACATTATTTTGCGATATTTTAAGTTGACTGTGTGGAATTTTTACTTAACCAGTACTTTTGCAAAATTTAAATTCGACTGTTTACATAAAAAATTATTGGCCGTTATAGTTAATTTCTTTAGCCCTTGCAGGCCTAATGCTGGCCTTAGCGCTGCCTAAATTCCCATGCCCATGCCCAACAATAAGGAAAGGGATTACGATAAGGAATTTTATTTCCAACTCGAACAAAGGACCGACCTCGCTTATCGTAATCCCTTTCCTTCTTGTTGGGCATGGGCATGGGAATTTAGCTAGCGCTGAGGCCAGCGTTAGACCTGCAAGGACTAAAGAAATTAACTATAACTACATTAAATAAAATTGTTGTATATGAATAATATGCTCGAATTAGGACAAGAGCCCGAAAACGATCAATGCCCGACAATTTCTTGAAAAAATTTGGAATATTTCAAAGTCAATATAAATCTAACCTAACATACGTCACCTAAGTTAACTACAAGATCCTGACACATTTTGGTTTGGTTTGATTTGGTAAATAGAACGCCCTAGACTAACTTTTTTCAGGAATTTAGAAGAATTCGGTTTCTGTTAAATAACTTCTCCAACCGCACCTAACTTAGATTAAAAAAGCTCTTCTATGGTTAATTTGCTTGAAAAGGTCAGTTAAAATTGAATAACATGCTTTGCTGAGCCACAAATTAAGTTTGAAAAATATATTATTTTGAGTTATGGTGGCTTCTCCAAAACGGTCAATGGCCTTTTCTTAAAAAATCCAATTTTTATGCATTGTGCATTTTCTTTACCCGAAAAATCCAAGCATTCAACTCGAAAGACTTCATCTTGCTCAACTTCAGCCACAGCAGGGATGGCAGGATGCCATCTGTTGTGAAAGGCTTGATTTTCCTGTTTTGTCGCATCTTTGGAAACATCTACCGAATAATTGTAAGAACCATTTCAATTTTTGTAGCACTTGTCAATATAAGAAAAAAATGCAGTAAATCGCATCTGCCAATCACCCCTCCATGGACGGAGAATCTAAGCTAATGAATGCGTGAAATCAAATGACGTTAGTGGCTTCCAAATGGTTATACTAAACGAAAATGAAAAATAACTGAGCTGAAAGAACTACCTTATCCTTCTGCAAATCCTCTTCGATAATTATCCGTAACAAGTTTGAAGTTTGACATCTGGGATTAAAACAAGTAATTCCTTTCAGAACCAGCTTGAATCCGAAACGCGGCTGTTGTGGCTTATATCTCTGCAAATAAATCCTCATTGTGTAAGATTCTCAAGTGTTTAGGAGGACTAATAAGAATCTTACAAGTCAGGCGTAGAGTATATGCAGGCCAGACTTTGACGTGAGCTAAAAGCGAAAGTCAAGTAAAGGTTGTTGTTGAAAACTGCAGTTATATTGGATCTACTTATTCTATTTGAAGTTAAATAAATTGTTCAAGAATGTTAACTGAATTGCAAATATTTACTTTTCCGATTTTCTAAATATTAATTTCTTGCTTTGAATCCAGGACTGTATCACCTCAGTGCTTTTGTGCATTTTCTATTCTACTTTATTGGCTTTTGAAATTATCTTTGTTGTGTCTTTCAAGGCTCCTCTTCCTCACGGTATACTTTATTCGCTGCTTTTCAACTTTTATAGTACATTGGTACAATTTTGGTAACCGATTTTTTTACCAAACCATATAATTTATTTGAAATTTTACTGGGTATTTGGGCATAAAAATACCTTTTGTAGAATATTTTGCTCATATATTGGTTTTGGTGTTGCATATATCATTGCATATTTCCACCGTGAATTTTCAAGCTGAGTAATGTTGAATCAAAAGTGGAATAAAATCCTTTTCAGCACCTGGACATAGATTTATTGTTTTGCCGAAGGAATATTTCGTATTCGGTTGCCAAGTCCACCCTTTCGTGCTTCGCTTTAAATATTTACGTTGGTTTCTATCATATCATATTTTCAGCATATATTAAACAGGTGAATGCAACTTTGGCCAATATCCACTTCCAGTTCCTATCTTAACCATGAGACAAAGGACATTATATTTCTCTGCACGGAATAGGTTGTGTCAAAGAATGTAAAATATTTAGTACCATTGCTTGCATAAAAAAACTACAATTAGTTGAAGTGCTTCTAGACAGGGAACGGCTTATATATATTAAACGAAACACTTCAGAAAATATGCGCTAAAATATTTTTAAGAAATATTAAGATATTCACTTAAATATGTCATTTTCCGAAAATAATTGTATATTCCTAGTCGGTCACTTGTTACTTAGATTCTTACTGCTATTTATTTGAATTTATTTTACTTTTCGTTGATATCGTAGTTCCATATGCTAAGAAAAACCCAGAAAATGAGCATTGCATGTAAATCCCTTCCTTGCTATATTGGGTCAACTACATACTGCAGAGCACGCGATTGTCATCATCGATTGCTCAGTCCAATGTATGCATAATGCAATGCACCGAACAGCTGAACGTCTTTGGTTTAATAATTTAAATGGCTTAGTTAAATCCAGGTTTCTGAATCTTATTGTCCACCATTCACCCTACCACTACACCGAATAATACTGCCAAGCCACAAAATGATTTGCTGGCATCATCTTTTATTGCCCATGCTACTAATTATTCGTCCTCGAACTTCCGTAGCTCTGCCGCTTTTCGGAAACGAGTTAAGTTCTGAAGTGAGCGACATTTTGAAAGTCTACAGAAGTTGTTACACTGACTTAATTTTTCTGTATAATGTTAAGGACATTCAACCACTGGACTTTCCAATCATTGTATCCACACCACAACCTAAGCACTCAGTCACATGGTCAACAATTCGAGAGGGAGAACAGGTCGCGCTTGCCTCAGGCGTTGAGAAGCCCACCTGGCTACCCCGCTTCGAAAGGTGAGCTGCATGCTTGCAATTATATATTCTTGAATTTGCCTTTGGTGATTCGATGTATGGCCTATCAGTTTTATGGTAGGACATACAGTGAGATGTGGGCAGATTACATACATATATACTATACAAGCAAGAATTTTATTAAGTAATATATTTTTATGTAACGGAAATCGCTCGCCTGGCTCGAAAAATTAATGAAAAAATGCATTGGTTATGAATTATGAATGAATCGCAAATCGCAACTTTTAAAGATGTATAACAGGAATTTCCAGGTCAGGACCAAGAAAGAGTTAAAAGTATTTGATGGTTAAAAGCTATGGAGAAAAGCATAAGTTTAACATTCGAATACATTGAATATGGGAAGAAACTGTTGCTGAATATACTTAAACTGCGTATATCGGAATATTTTTTTAAAAAACTACAAAAGTTGAAATATATCAAACCTGGTAGCAAAGCCAATCATTTTCGTGAGCCATATGAGCAGATTTCATGGATTGAAATTCTTGTTTATAGGCCACACACGAAGTAAGTCCCTATACCTCTGTGAGTGGCCTACCAAAGAATAGAAAAAGCACTGGGTAGGCCACGCACTGGATTACCCAGTGTGTGGGCTACCGGTCGGTAGGCCATACACGTGGTCATTATCATTTGAACTTTACTTACAATAAAAAAATGAAATACATAGTTGCAGCTCTAACTTGTGTTTTTCCCTAAGTTCGAACAACTTGTTTCCGAATCCTGTCAAACTCCGGCTCAACTGCGTTTCACTCGTCCTTCTCGACGCAGACTCTATTTCGGATGTGAGGCGTGGAGTTCTAAATCGTCATAACTGGATTCATCATACTTACTACACGTATGGATTTAAGGCCTCAAAGCTTATTCATGATTTTCGGGACTTTACGTACTACTACCAGAACTTGTATATTAATGCGGTATTGGGCCCAGGAATTAATGAAAAAGCATTGGTTTTCGGAAAGGTATGGGAACAAGCAAAAGTGGATTGGCATGTGAGGGAACCCGTTCACTTCATCTGGCTCCTTCATCAACCACGAGGGCTGGACATGGACATAGAGATCGTTGTGAAGCTAAATGAGCGTTGCACCGCTATTACCCATGCATTTAAACTAGAACATCACTTAAAGAGTCTAACGCTCCCTCAACTTGACAAAATGTATACAACTGGAATGAAATTTGCCTGTCGCGGACTTGTTTGGCTGGCTCACCCTGAAGAATTTCGAATGAATCCAAACGTAGCCTTCCGCTCAGTGCCATTTCATCCAACCAGCATCATCTATCCTCATGACCGGGAAGGTCAATATGCACACAATCTAATTGGGTTATCAATTTTAGCCGGAACCATGCGAAATAGCAGCCTGTTAGTTCGCAAAATCGACCACGAGCGGAGCTACAGTAAAGATGAGGGAGTTGGAAACTACCGAGAGGACGAATCTTCACTGCACGTCCGCACTATGAGCCATGTGTACACAAGTCGTACTGCTGCGTATGGCTTCATGAATTGTAAAGTTAAGAATGTTGGAATTAGCTTTCGACCATATCACAGTCCTTTCGAACCGGAAGTTTGGGCTGCACTCTTTTTTACACTTGGTATCAGCTCAATCTGCTTGGACCTATTTTTCCGTCAACAAGGAATCAGAGAAAACGGATTTTTGCTCCAATACTCTTATCTGCTCGAGCATGGCTACGCGTTTAACGTCAAGCTTCAGGAAATACGAGTGTTTAATATATTCCTCACAATATTCCTTCTGATGAGCATTGTGATCACTAATGGCTACAAAGGATTGGTCATCACAGGTGTGGTAGCACCACTTCAACCGAGTCGTATTGACACGATTGAAGAAGCTCTGTTGACGAATCATACAATCGTCACGCCGCTGTTGGACGGATATTTGGACAGGCTACTACCTTTGGGGAAATCGGTGTTTGTCAGAATTTTGGCAAGTCCGAAAGTATTTTTGGGTGGTACAGCATTCGGGCAAATTATATCACAACTTAAAATACATGACCGGGCGAGCTATAGTAAATACTGGAAGTCTCAAAATGCCCTGATGTCATGGAAGGAACGTAATGAAGCCGTACTTTTTAATGGAACAGAATATGAATTTTCTAAATGTAACAATACTCTACTGGTAGATATATATGATAAGTTGAAGCGTGGAAAACGGAAGCTGATTGAAGATACTAGAAAATCCAAACCCAAAGTTGAGTTTGACATTTACTTAGGAAGAGATAAAATCCTAAATGACCCATATTTTGTTGTCATTGATAGTCTGGGCTGGGACAAGGATATGTTTAGTAGTGTGCTGAGCCATCTTGTTGGAGCCGGGTTATATGAGAAATGGCAGGAAATGAGAAATGAGTTTGTCGAAAATTTTGAGAAACGAAGTGCCTGGATGAGAGATCAACCCGTTGTACTGAGTCTAAATTCGAATATCCAAACTATGTTTGTTATATATGCTGTGCTTGTGCTTCTCTGTGTCTTCAGTATACTGCTGGAAGTGGCCTTTTTCAATAGCACTAAGAACGTTGTCATTTCTGAGTCGAACTCGTCCGCCAAACAACTACTCTGACCATTTCACTGAATACATACGACGATATTAAAAATTGAAGAAAACTGTGTCGGAATGCTGAAGAAAATTATGGAATACATAGTCGACAGGAAATAACTTCTAGGGAAGGGATGCTGGGCTAGCCAGGAATGATGAACACCGACGGACAAGCAGACAGGGGGCACAGGGTTGTCGAATGAGCAGGGACAAATCTAGGAATCGGTCAAGTCATTAGTCATCTCATCACTGGCCGACCTTGGGATTTCCGTGTCCGTGTTGGAGTTTTCATTTCTCGAATAGGAAAATATTGATTCTAAAACATTGACCTTCGGCTGTAGACCAAGACGACAAACACTAACTTCTGATAAACAATGGATAGTCAAACTCTCAAGATTATTTTCAAACTCATTGGTCCTAAGCAGAGAGTGATATTTACTAAACCAAAATCAATGTCGAGTAAATATTTAAAAAAAATATCAACATGCGACTTGAATCTAAAATTTCAAGGTATTATACCGTAAGGTGTCATGGTTGGGAAAAGCTTATATCCTATGTTTTATCCCGGTATCCCTGCTTGCTGATTTATAGTAGCACGTGGCGTCTTGCAAGAAGCTTAGTCAAAAACGGGTTACAAAATTTATAATAAGTAAATGGAATGCTGATTTTTTGAGGGGTGTCAGGGTTGGGAAAAGCTTGAAGGTGATTGACCAGCATATATAGATAAAATAGCACATAATATATAGCTTTAAGTTTAATTTAGTTAATATTTCACAAATTTAATAAACAATACTCGGTTAAACCGCATAAACCTGTACACACTAAAGCTTTGGAATGTCTCACTGCATGGTGTCGTATGTATACTCGAATATGTTCTACTGCGTAGGTTTTTGGTTTTAATGGGTTTTGAATAGTTAAAATTTAATGGATCAACTAATGTCAATATATGCAATCATCAAACGACAGGAAATGTAAATAAATACTCATCTGAATACTATTCCATGTTCCATAGCATTAGTTATTTCTCTTGGAGAGTGGAAACTCTAGTCATAGTGATGGACACTATTTGGTGACCAACATGTTGATTATTAGAATTTGAACCATATTGGCCTTGGGACAGCGTCTGGAAAATTGCTTTCTATATGTATTCGATCTGAATTACAGTGCGAATGTCCTTCTAGTCAGGTGTTCTCACCAACAGCTGGATACAAAGTAAGTTTGTTAGAAAAATATTAAAAGTCCGGTGATTTCCACTTCAGCCGTTGATAATACAATAGTAAAGAAATGTGCATGTGGATTTTATATGCAAATTTAAACCTCTTACGAAATTCTATTATCTATCAAAAAATCAAAGCTTTGAAAGAGATTGAATAATTTGTTCGCGTTCACGTCACACGTAATTCGATGCGAAGTCGACTAAACGGTAACCGGTTAAAGTGGCGAAAGGGCATTCGTCAAATTTCAAAGTTCGGCAAATCATTGTCCCTCTACCTGTACAACCTGCCAGGGACGAGTTATGCCGTGTTAAAACTATATTTGCTCTCGTATTGCATACAAATAGAAGATATAGGATAAATGTATTTGCTCGGACGGGATTCTCTTAACGGTCACTTAAATAGATACAACTTAGTTTGACAATACCACGGATTAATCTAATATGGACAGTGGGAACTGGTTTGGCCCTCAGATACAACTAAGACCCTCCAGCTGCCAATAGTAAATGTACTCCTAAACCATGGGGCCATTTCCCCATTGCTTGCGGCTGCGGCCACAAGATCAGACATTGACATTCGGTCGATATTTTGGCAGAAGTTTTTGCTAATCTATGGGCATGATCTACACTGATCTACTTACCGCTATCGAATTCAATTATTTACAAATTCCTGATTAATAAACTTGTAATCGTCAGAGTTCAGAGTTAGCCCATCAAATTCTTCAAACAAATCGATTGTAACCTTAACAGTAACTGATCTGCAGAGCTCAATAGGTGGAGTACATCTGGCTTGCTGACTCAAATTGAATGGCTTCCATTTATTGCGGCTGACGATTAGGTAGAATTGACGAAGAAAGGCAGGCTTTGGCAAACGTAAAAGTAGATTGCTTACGAATAAAGGAATTGGCTGACTAAAACTTGCTTAGAACCTTTCTAATGCACCAAGAAGTTATTTTTCGTGTCTTTTTCGACACTGTTCCCTAATGAAATATTGCAGTTACTCTGATTCATTCGATATATGTTGTACCAGTGCCATATTTATATTATTTAAATCAGCAGGGCTCTCGGATCCCGAATCCCATATTTAAAATCGAAGATTATCAAATTCAAGATCTAAATAATTCCAAAAAACGACAAACGTAATAATGAGAGAATTAATTCATTATAAATGTAATGCATGTGCAATGTAATATTTATGTCTATAAGCTCAAGGAATAATAATTTTCAAGGTCTGTTTTTCTGCACGTTGGAGTCCACAGATTAGAACTCATCATGTCGCCTGTTGGTCGATGAATTAATCCGCCAGTGACAGTTGACAACCCTTTGCAACATACTTCGTTGAAATAAAAAATACTAAGCTTTATTAATCTGTTTACCAACTCAAAGAAACATTTAATTATATGAATTGGACGTTTGCAGTATAATCCATAGAAATCCTTATTGCAAGTTCTATTGAAAATCCCATTCTTGCACTACATTTCAAAAGAAACACTGGCCGAGTCCAGTGGAATCGAATTTCCGTTTGCATCATGTCAAAAATGTTGCCTCAAATTTTGATTTGTTGCTCCGTCTTGTTTCTGATTCTGCCTGAGTCTCAGGAAGCCGATGCGCCAATTATAGAAATTTCGTCAGGAAAGCTCAAAGGTGAAGAAAAAGAATCGAGAGATGATCGAAATTTCTTTGCATATCGTGGGATTCCATACGCGAAGGCCGAGAGATTTGAGGTAAAATTAAATAGCTGCAACTAATATTCTAGTTTTATGAAATAATATTATTTTATGACGTATTCACTTAAGTAATTCCAATTTACTTTCAGCCACCTCAGAAGCCAAACAATTGGAGTGATGTTAGGGATGCGGAAGAATATGGGAAAAAGTGTATTCAATTCAATTCATTCGAGAAAAAAGTAGTTGGATCTGAGGACTGTCTCTTTATAAACGTGTTTACCCCAAAGGTAAAAATACAAAAATATTTGTCCAATTAAATATTTAGAATTTAGTTAATGCTAATCTTCACTATCTAAAACCAAACTAAAGCTGCCAAGCAGCAAAATTGTAGGTTAGATAGTTGATAACAAGACGTTGTCCTTACACGAAGCTTTGTAAATTCGATTTATGAATTCCCTCGAAAATAAGGAGCGGTTATCCCTCGCTTTAAACTATGTACAATACAATAGAATGCATAATTGGAGCTTGGAGCGCCTGTGAATTCCAATAGGAAAAGCCTATGGAAATGAAATTAGTTGGAATTTTGATTTGTGACACATTGTATTTGAAATGGTACCACTCTAACGTATACAGGAAGGATTGTTTTTTTTATTTTCAAAAGGAAAAAATATTGAGATTGGTAAGAATTTCAAAATGTGAATGTTCACGCGTCACCTAGAGGCTCCAGAATTTCAAGCGCAAAAGTTTCGGAATTGATTTTAATTTAAACAATTAAAAAAATATGAGGTATGATATTCTACTCAAGCTTCAAGCCGAATATTGCTTAAGAAAAGGTTGAAACTTTAAACCTAAGGAGACGCATTTGAATAGGGTGAACATGGAACATGGACACACCACCTCCTGGTGAAGTCAAAACATCTCAAACACGGATGTGTTTATTTCAAATCAAATTTTACTGAATTCAGTTGAAACAAACCTAAATTACTAGGCAACTTAAAGCATTAAAATCACAAGTTACCGACCAGCTCTCATCAATCGGTACAGCAGACTCACTCTATGCCCGTGAATAAATTCAGCTACAAACACCAATGCAGCGAATAGCAAGAACAGAAGTAGAGTAATGAATATGAAACTAATCTTTCTGTCCGAAAGTTCAAAATACTTCAATTTGGTCCTTTCTTTTTGTTCCTTCAATTCCCATTTTTGAACCAAAGAGAAACTTTCCACATACTTTCCAACTTCAGCGTACATTTCCATAATTCCAGCCTCAAGAAGAGTTTTGGAAACAAGAAATAAAGATTCATGCAAAATCCCAAAGAAGGATAGTGCTCTCAATTCCAAAATTCGACTCTCTTTAACATTATGACACCGGATATCCGGATCCCAGTTTTCATTAATAATAACTTCCCACTGTTTCGCTTGATTTACATCATCCACTTTCAAAGTTGCATTACAGTGAGACACGTATTCCACGTCAGGTCCGTAATTTCCCGTCGTTCGAGATTCCAATACAACAGAATTCACGGATTTGGATGATATATTTTCCAATGCAAACAATTCAGTCAAGCGTATTATGTCCGAGCCTCCCGAAGAACCCAGAATCTTGTAGTTTTTGTCTAGCAAATCGTTCAGTCGTTTGAAGACAAAAACCGGTGCAGGAACTGTCATCATACTGGAAATGATGCTTTCGTAGTTACACGTTGTCACAATTGAAATGAGAAGAAAACAAATTAGTAGTTTGTACTTTTTAGCAGCAATCAGCCCTTGACGCATTGAAATTGCAATCAAAACTAGCCAACTCTCGCTCCATAAAATTGTTATTTTGATTGATACAAATGAAATTCCAATCATCATCCACGTGACATCATCGAAAGGAACGGTCCAGAAAATCAAACTACTTTCTCTTTCCTCGCCATTGACACAATAGAGAAACCGAGTGTTCAATGATTTATAGGACAATTGAGACGTTTGCTGATCAACCAGAAATAAGGCTAATTTGTCAATTACGATAAATCCCGCATATTGAACAGTGGGAAACCGTATATGCGTAAGCACCTTGTAAGTTCTTTGGATGTACGTGACACTAAAATTGAAATGATCTGCAAGTGTTTCCACAAAAATATGTCCCGGTACGCAGCCGATGAGTTGGTGATTTACAACACTTCTACGCTTGTACAAATAATTACATTTGTCCCAGTTTGACGAGGTCGTCCCTGTTAATCCACCCATTGCGATGAGCACTGGTTCTTGACACTTGGTTCGGAATTTGGATGTGTATCGTTTTAAAAAGGTTACGACCAAAATTGACCTATCATTAACTGGGATCCTTGTGATCATATGCATTCTTAAGCAACCGGCGCATAAATACAGTGCCTTTTTCACTTTTGACGTATCGCTGCTTGAAAGTAGAACAAAATACAAGTTGGTTATTAATGGAAATGTAAATAGTCCACGTAGGTTTAGCCTTCTTACGCATTTTGTATTTTCAACGATACTATTCGAATACAAGAGGATGAATGTACTTTTGGCTCTATATGTTCTCCAACCAAAAATGTGTTTTAAATTTAGTGGAATACAGTTTCGAATTTGAACAAAAACATTCACGGAACAGATTTCGGTGGTATGATGAAGATTTTCAAAGTGTTTCTTATGGAAACTTGAAAACGAAGTTATTAGTATGACCGTTTGATTCATATAGTTATTCGAGATTAAGAGGCTTTCGATGAGATCACGAGTTTCAAGGTGTTGACGACGATCGGCGTTGACGATATTCAACAGACACGTTTCGTGGTCAGTCATGTCCAAGCTCAAGGACGACAAGGCAAGCACACTGCACATGTTTGAAATTATTGTTTCAATGATGGCAATTGCGATGCAAAGAATTTTTATATTGAACTTCTTCATTTTGAGGGAATAGAATTCAAAGTTTATATTGATGGTGGCAATGTACTGCAGTCGGGATAGTATGTGTGTACTTAAAATATCAATGTGAAAATATATCGAAGCTTGAATATTTTAAGTTTTGAATGGTCACACCCACTTTGATTATTAACTTTATCAAATATTTGTCATATATGGAATCATTTCAATGAGTTCAAATATTCGCCCTTACAATTTAATAGGATCGTGCAACAACCGTTTCTACGTTGTACACATTTACTTAGACACATAATGTAACTAGGCTTATCATATCAACTATGCCTTAACTACTCAACTTCTATTTAGTTTGAATTTCAAAGCTTTGGAATGTTTTTCAATTCCTTTTAAGAATTTTTCAAGGTTAAAGCTAGTCCCAACTTAAGGTACTGACGGCTGACATCTATATTTATATTTTGGTACTGAATAGAGAAGTTCCAACAGGAATCGGACATATTTAGTGTAAACCAAACCACCCTGAATAATTTGGTCAAAATTCATGTTCGTATTTCGAGAAAAAAATTGTAGTCTGAAAGCATCGTAAAAGTAAAGAGCGGCATGTTATAAAACATTGCTAATCAAGTCTGTTGTATTGTGAATTTTTATGTAGAATAGAAAGTATTTCCAAGTTGGAATTGGCAGAACAATATTTCTACAACTTTTTGATTAAATTTTCATTTTTAAAAAAATATTAAAATATCACATGGTGAAAGAGTGACAACCATAGCTCAAGCATTTTGAGAGAAAAGGACCTGCTAATACTTCAACATTTTCTAAATAATCATATTTTTCATAAAATATTTTTACTGTTTTTTGATGAATTTGTACTGGCATTTAGTTAATATTGTATTCTGCAAATTACGAAAAAATCTGTCATTCAAATATTAGAAATTGTATTCTTTATAACTTAAATGAACTTTGAAAATTCTTCACCATAT
>JAQFYU010001954.1:0-13125 GCA_034694905.1 Ceratophysella granulata
CGTAATTAATATTTCACTTGCTGCGCTGCATATAATTTATTGCGAGGATAGTTGGGGAAATGAAAACAGAATCAGAGGCTCCACCGCAGTCCACACTGTTCATGCGATGAAACTTTACTAATTTGGTATAGGAGGGCTTGAAGGTCGAGAATATTATGCTAGTTGATTTTTCGCAAAACATGGAAGGTATAGAGAAACGAATTTTCGCACAAAGCTGAAATAGCCGATTTCCTGTAAAACACCAGACCCGGTTGGTTCAGTAGTACGGTGGTGCTGGTTGAACGTCCTGTTTCCTGTTCTTATCATATGTACAATACATGTAAATCTTTCCTTCCTCTCCGACCCCGACCCTTCCTTTTGTAGTCAGACTTTGATTAAGTAGTGCACTACAATTTAATGAATCACTGGCTCATTGTAAGCGATTAATCTTTCTGCAGTTTCCTCGCCCCGGTGTATTCGGAATAGTTTCATCTAATTGTCGTGATTTGCAAAAAAACAAAAACAGAATTTACATTTGGCCTAGTCAAATCAATGTAGTGAAGACCAAGGTAAACTTGTGCGATGCTTTTGAATTATTTAGCCCACCCCGTCATGGACACGATGAATTGTCATTACATAACTTGAGTCAAATTACACTTTAGACAAGTACACAACAAGCTTATGTCGTGTAGTAAAATAACCCATATTTATCTCGTATCGAGTCCTCGATTATATACGTACTGCTGCTGGCCTGGCCTTCCGGTCAGCTTTCTTCAGGTGAGTAAGTAGTCAAGGGTTGTTATGAGGTTTCAAAGTCAAACAAAAGTGAAATTGGGGTTAGACGACTATGGAATGCATTCAATGCATATAATAGATTACAACTTTTTCAGCATCTATTGAATCGTGTGAATGGCAAAAAATTGATAGCGCTAAGCTACATAGCTGCTAATTGCTAGGTGCTGTTACAAATTGATCCTAAGCTAATGGAGCTAGGGCATAAGGCTCCAATTTAATGGACGACGACAATGACGAAGACAAGACTGACCACAGAGTTTTGAAGCGGCATATATTGCCTTGGTCGGTTGTACAGAGAAGGGCAAGATTTCAGAACTCTGTGAGTCTGACTGACTGAATTACAATTATTTTGAAACATACAGAAAACAAATCCAAAAAATTACTGTGCTTCCTGGCATCTGAATATTTTTGCTAAGTCCAGCGAAGAGACGCACTTATCTAATTCGATATTCGACGACCTTCATTAATTCAGTGTTTTTTGAAGTTGCGGATATCCTGAATCTATTATTTTCATTATTAATATTGAAAAAGCTTTAGTTTAATTAAGTAAAGCAATTTCAGTAAAGATTAGCTGCATTTCAACGGACGTAGAGATATTAAGATGCAGATGCATATGGAAGATTCTATGGCTTAGCAGTTCGATATTTTAAGGAAAATCGGGATTTGTTAAACGTGTTTGAGCTGCAGAAATTGAAATTGAGGAAGTCAGTTAAAATCTCAAAGGCTAATAAATCTCAAAGGCTCATAAATATGCACCATGGGAAAAATTGATCGATATACAGATTATAAGTTATATTGCTTCGTTCGAATTCGAAAACGAAACATGAAACACAAATACTACTATCCGCAATCTGCAATAAAAATTTCAAGGTAACATTTCTATTTTTGCATTCAACCGTCCCTGCGTTACCGAAGCGCATTTATACATTGTTGTGCAATTTTTAACGATGGAGAGCTGCAATAAACTCAAATTGTTGGTTTCGTTACATCTGATTTCAGTTTAATTGGAATAGTGAATGATGCAAAACATACCAGTGCCAATACCTGTTCGAATTAAATACAAAAATACGAAATACCTTCCCTGTTTTGTTGTATGGAATACAGAATACAGGAGACGTGAAATGTGCAATTCAACATTTGCATTTGCAAGCATGGCATGACTCACGTAAACATGCAAAAGTCATGCCAATATGCATAACTAACTAATTAAACATAATTATTCAAAAGATAGTTTCCAGAATTGGATGAGCCACGTATATACAAAAACAAAGGTTAATTTTTAGACAATAATAAAACTTATAATTTTTTGTGTATAATAATACTACTACATATACAAATTGCATAGGAAGGGAATACTTTTTCCCAAGAACTAAAATTTTCCGTCAATAGTATTGCGAAATTCATGCTTCGTCGGTCTGATAACGTAGACGTAGTTAGTTTAGGATTGTGATCATACATTTCTTATAATGAAATATATGGAATAACGAACTAAACATAATATAATAACCTAAGCAAATTCGAAATTCAACCCAGGTTGCCTGGCTTTTTTGGGGTGATTAATGTAAGATACTTTTTCAGATTTACATTTAAATCATCCGGTATAGGTACACCCTTGTTCAAATGGGTGCTGGGTGCTGTTTATGTTTATCCGAGCCTGTGATTCTATGGATCATGCTTAGTGTCGGAATTGGTTTCGGTCATTTTCCATGCCTTGCCGCTTGACGCTTGACATGCCACTCGTTTTCATCGTGCTTTCGTACATGATCTTAGTGCATGATGGAAGTTGTACTGAAGATTGAAGATCTTCAAACTACATAACCTGATTCTGATTCATTGACGGTTTATGAATCTTTGACGTACAATATTATAATAAGTCAAAAATTATATAGCGTCTGTTATGTTGTTTAGAGTTTAAGTGTATTTAGTAGTAAACAGCTAACGCTTACATTTACAGTTACAACAGTTAACAGGAAGTCTGTCAGACATACTGGAAGCAATATCTTGTTATGCATTTGACTGACTGGATGCATCCTTCTTCTTATCCGGAATCTTCTGTCCTGTTCCAGTTTCAAACATTGTTCAATGACTGAAGTTCAACTATGTGTCAGTATATCCTTTTGATGTTTGAATCATGTCGCGACAACGTGCTGGCTGACTGACTGGGTCAAATTACCATACCCTGTTCAGTCGACTTGAAAGAAGCATGCTATTACTCATGCAATGCAACCCATCATGTTCCTAGGACAAGGTTCAGCTCAGGTTCAGTCAACGTCAACGATAGTGCATGGGATTTATACAGGGAGGTACTTGCATTTGCATACATTGATCTAGTGCCTTCAATAGTGGAGAGCATGGTCCGGGTACATGGTGCAAAGTACAGTTCAGTTTAGGCTTTAGGACTAGAAAATTGGAAGATTACATAGCATGAGCACGGACAGTGGCGGACGGACAAGATGCTTCTTAAGACTAAGTTATATAATTTTAACGAGGTTTGGTTTGGGCACTTCTGATTTGAGATATGAGGACGAGGATGCGTGAATGGAGCGCATTGATTAAGTCAAAGAAGATGAGTAGCTGGAGATTCGGAAGGAAGATAAGTTTAGGGTTATGTGTATTATCACTTCTTGTTGCTGAAGACCTTTTTCCAATTCCCATGAATTTTTCTCAGACTTTCAGACTTTTCCTGACTCAAGCGAATGACATTTCCTACTCTGAGATAACCCTTGGCTTTGGCTTCGCTATGACTTGAAATTTGAAGTTCATATGAAGGACTTGAGTTTGGTGTTGTAATTATAGGAGATTGAACTACTACATACTCCAAAAAACTCAATTAGTTGTTCCTATTAGTCGCTCTTCACTCTCATTCACGTTTTAGCGTCACTTGAACCTGAACCGGGAACAGAAGCGGATTTCTCAGCCTTCATCTGTAGGCAGGTACGCCACTGAATAATGTAGCTTATTAGTTTGGTTATTTTCCGTACTTTCTACACGCCTGAAATTATTATACTCATTTTACGAGCTGCTTTCACCAGTCACTTGTTTACATAACTTTCTTGGAGCTTACTGCGCTGCAAGTTGCGTTGCAATAGTCAAAACAATAGAATGTTACCTGTCCCGTGTGCGTCATAATAGAAAGTTACGTCTGAAATATTCATAAGTGCTGGATACAGTACAGAGTAAGTACAGACTACAGACAGATACGCATTTTGCGAGTAATTTTAAAAGCCGGAATTAGATAATGATAAAGCCGATACGTCAACTTTAAATCCCAATTGTCTGCTAAATCTGGCAATTGTGATTTCCGATCTGACCACAGCACAAATACCGTTTTGAGTATTTTAGACCAAGCACGGATACCTTTTGTACACTGGCAGGACCGGTGTATGAATATAATAAATACCATTGAACCGTCTAGTCTTACCAAAAGTCTGTTTGAATATTTGGTTGATCTGTCATTGAATAATTTAGGGGTAAACCAGTTAACCACAGAAGTTCTCAGCCCTTTCTGTGTTGTATGGCCAATTTGAATGTTGAAGTTGGGGAAATCGTCCCGGCCTTGCGTCGCGAATTTAATTGGGACAACCTCCATCTCCTTCCTCTACACCAATTTATTCATAGTGATTGATAACATATACAGACCATATTTGCATTTGCGTCAGAGTTCTGCGGATTATTATTTTCTATTCCAAGCTACCTATATATGCTTTTAATTATTATCGAGTTTTCCAGTTTTCAATAATTCATGCTTTGTTGGGTTGGAACAACAACGTGGTGAACGCGAGCAGGGAGTTTTGTGTACTTACTTATAGGTGTATAACACAAGCTCCAGGCCAGGCCAGGGTGTAATTAGTTATTATATATTTGATTGACGTGTCATAAAAGGAGAGCTGATTCCGGATTCCGGATACTTACTCCGAACTGCAGAAGTGTATTGATTTGATTATTGACCGTAATGTTGACAGCCAGCCGACGCCACCAATCCGAACTGTATTTTATTATGCACTAGACTTCGGAACTTACAATAGTTTGGTTTGTCATGAATCAGGAATCTCTCAGTAATACAATACCCGCAAGCAAATCCCTGATCATTGCAGAATTGTGTGATCTAAAACTTGAACTTTAGTCAGATGTCAGGCCAATTGAGAGGAATTTCACTTCTCATTTCGATTTATCAGCTAAAATGCCGTTCCACAGTAATTGAACGTTGAACCGTCGTCGTGTATGATTTAAGCTTTCAGCCTACATATTTTTTTACCTTCGCGGACGGTACTGACTCGTGCGTAATTATGTAGATTTGAATTGCCACTGTAATAATTGTAATTATATACTCTACTGATTTTTGCTCTTCTAATTTTAACGAGCCGAATCAGACTTGGAATATTAACGTTCAAATCAAACGTCATTGACACGTTGTGTTGTGAGCAGTAGTGTACAGTGCAGGTTGTTTGTATCCTATCCAAACCGCCAAAGAAAACGTAGTAGTGTAGTAGACAGTTTTATGAATGCTAAAATATTCACTTTGACGATTTTAAGACCGTAACATAAGGCCAGCACGTGGACGTAACATCTGCGAAGCGTCTGTGTAGACTTCTTGTTACGTAATAATATCATCATCAACTCGATTGTGCTTTGTGCTGTTTCTTTCTTGTCAGCATTCTATGTAGAGTCAACCTATCGCATCAGTAGTGTGGTTGTGGTACCTGTGTTTTGTTTTGACGTGAAGTGAAGGTAGGTTGGTGATCTACTCTTCGATTTCTATATTTGTACTGGTTATTCCTGTTTTTGCATTGTTTCTCGAGTTGAAATTGTTTACAATACAACAACATCTGCAAAATCGTAATCGATACAATTTTTGAGAGATATCGGGAAGGTAAATGACGTGCAAAAAAGCTACTTTGGGCAAAATACTCCAGTCCTGGAAATGCTTCACATTCAGAGTCAGCCACATTTCACAAACATGTATGGATGGAATCCATGTTTCCCAGCTTAAAATTGAGGATAAAGATCAAGTGGCTGTTTTGGGAAAATAGTTTGAGTCAATTCTCAATTTGATTGTGACATTTTGTTCATTAAGTAACTAATTACAGTATCTCATGGTGTTTCCATTGTTTCAATTCTGTCTCATCAGGCTTGACATTGGACTTGGACACTACAAATTATGAGCTGCGTTAAGCCACTATTGTTTCCTGAAGTTGACAAATGTCTGCGTGATTCGCACGCTTGTATCAAAGTCATCATACCAATTTCAGTTCCAGGCGTTTCAGTCGTCGGGCTAACGGTTTAGAAGTGGCCAATTTATAATTACCACGTTGCGGAATTGTGAAATCTATGGAATATGATCAATGATCAAACTTCTATGACTCCATTTGGTTCAGATTAGATTAGGTCAATTCAATTTTGGTTTGATTTAACAATAAGTCGGTTGGTTGGTCTGTTCATAGTGAATTCCAAATCAGAATAATTTTAACGTTCATATCAGCTTAATGTATCTGAATGAAACATTGACTAGGACGACCAATCAGCATTCCCCATGTCCTCAATCTAATACCGGCATGGAAAATTCTGATTTCTGACGCTGGAGGAAATAAATTTGTTCGCACACTCACACACACCATGTAAATCCTTACGAAAGATCCTTGTATGTAAGTATGTAGTTTGATGGGCATTGAATTGAACTGATTAGAACGTAAAGTACTTGAGATTTTATTGAAACAGAAGAGGGTGCATTTTATTTCTCCCTTTGCGAACAGAAGTGGTGATTGGTGATTGGTGATTTTGGTAGCAGTGGGCTCGTGTGTGAGTCGTGTCGCGTGTGTCTGTTGCGCGGAGAAGGCTACTGCTGCTGGAGTAAAGTGAACTAATTTTTGACAATCAATTTTATTCTGATTTCTCCAGAGTTACGAGGAGGCTGTGTGAGTGGTAACTGGTAACCGGCCAGGAATCAAATTCAAAGATGGGTGTTGGAAGTACTCTCTTAATTGTTGTGCTCAAAGCCGTCACATTTGTTTATGACGTGATCACTCTCCCGGTCTATGCCATAGTTCAAGCTCCATGGGCCAAGAAACGGGATCACAAAGAAGCCAAGGTAATTTACGTTACTTGTTTTTGCGCGAATTTTTTACTCTTTAAAATTGGTAGTCCAGAAATTACGCTTAGGCAAAATTTTAAATATGGCCTCGTCGAATGTGGCGAGTTTTACACAAGCTGGGTAAATTGTATTCATTAGCGTTAATTGCAAAAGATGTCGAGAACGAGACTGATTTACGATTTACAATAGGTTAAATTGGACTTCCAGGATTCGCGATAGTTAATATGAACAGGAGTGCAGCACATTTTGCGTCATTTTATATTAGATTCCGACTTCCACAGTTTGCTGAAAGTGAAAACCATAATTTGTGGTATTAAATCTAGTATTAAACTTGGACAGAACTGATGTGATAAGTGATAGATAGCACAAAAATTTCGCTATTTTTAGGTTGGATTATAAAGTGCATACATTTAAACTGGACTATTAGGTTAGACTTTAGAAACACCGCTTTTAATCTAGGCAGTGAAATTGTTCTACTGATCGCTAAATGGTTCCACTCGAACGGATCACATTTGCTTACTTAAATGCTCAGTTTGTAGCTAAATATATCTTAGGCTAAAGCGCAGACAGTAGAGCATCGTGCTAATATAATTGATTAGATACTTCTTTCTTCGCCAGATCAGTACAGAGCATTAGGAAAGGTAATTTGATATTATATGGCGGTGTGCGATGCCTAACACCTGCTCACCAGCTCTATAGTATCAAAGGTTAAGGTCCATGGTCAGGTTTCATTGCTCAAACTCTTCCAATTCTCAAGGGCGTAATCGAGACTGGGTTAGTCTAACTCGCAACTCTTGTGGTTATGAAATGAAGTATGATATGCTATCCTCCCTGATTCATATCACGAAATAATGTACTCGATTTGATTGACTCCTCATCCTATGAATTTGACTTAATTTTTGTCCACTATCTCTGTTCCAGTCCCAAGCAATATCTTATGAAGGCGGAGTAACTTTCCGGAGTTTGACTCCAATCTCAAAGATGCACGTTGAATTGGAACGTGGAAAGTATGACACACTGGACAAAGTATTTACGTATGCCATCAAGAAGAACGGTGCCAAGAAGTGTCTCGGAACTCGGGAAGTGATTGATGAAGAGGATGAGGTTCAGCCTAATGGCCGCGTTTTCAAGAAATACGTTCTGGGAGAATATTTATGGAAGTCATATAATGAAATCGACAGTTTGAATACAAAGTTTAGCAGAGGTCTCCGTGAATTGGGCCTCGAACCCAAGTCACGTGTCTGTATTTTTGCGGAAACGAGGGCGGAATGGCTCATTGCTGCCATGGCTGCTTTCAGACAGAACTTAACAAGTAAGGAAGGGAAATACTGTCACATTTTTGAACATTTTCTAACGTACACATTTTAACTGCTATTATTGTGTTTCAGTTGTGACTCTCTATGCCACTCTGGGAGATGAGGCGATCGTGCATGGAATTAACGAAACTGAAGTCCAGCACGTAATTACTACCCATGACTTGCTACCCAAGTTCAAGAATATTCTAACTCAGACACCCAGTGTAACCACACTTGTTTACATGGAAGATCCGTTGAAGAAGGGAGAAACGACTGGGTTTAAGGAGGGTGTTAAAATTCATAGCTTTTGTGACGTGATTGCCATGGGTAATCGCTCTTCAAAAGGTAAGATACGAACATCACAACGGGTAGTTATGAATGACTTACACTATGCAAATTATTGGACAGACAAATGTTTAATGTTTACGCATGTTTTGTTTATCTTCTACTTTTTTATTGTATTTGTCTCAGGAACGAGTGCACCGACCCCAGATGACATTGCAATTATTATGTACACTTCGGGAAGTACTGGAGTACCTAAAGGAGTTCTTCTCACACATCGAAATATTTGCACGGCAATGTTGGCATTCTCAGATGCATTGGGAGAAGTTTATGACTCAGATGTGTACATTGCGTTTCTTCCTTTGGCTCACGTGTTGGAACTCATGTGCGAAACCATTTGTTTCATTTCCGGAATTCCAATTGGCTACAGCTCACCGCTAACAATGACGGACAAGTCGAGCAAAATTAAGATTGGAAGCAAAGGGGATGCATCAGTACTCAAACCTACTGTTATGGCAGCTGTTCCGGTAAGATACTTCAACACTCGTGATTGGCTCAGTTTTAAAACATGTTGTAACTCTGAGTTCTTGTAATTTTAGCTCATCTTGGACCGAATCTTCAAAGGAATTCAAGAAAGGGTTGAAGGTGGAAGTAAAGTTAGTCAAAAGG
Organism: Ceratophysella granulata; assembly: GCA_034694905.1. Taxonomy (NCBI): domain Eukaryota; kingdom Metazoa; phylum Arthropoda; class Collembola; order Poduromorpha; family Hypogastruridae; genus Ceratophysella; species Ceratophysella granulata. The sequence goes on from JAQFYU010001954.1 coordinate 9,109, forward strand.
TCTTCAAGTTCTTCTACGACTACAAGCTGAAGTGGTACGCTCGTGGATTTGAAACACCTTTGGTCAATCGTATTATCTTCAGTAAAATCCGTGGGTTAGTTGGTGGATCGGTGAGGTTGATGGCTTGTGGTGGAGCTCCTCTGGCACCCGATACACATGAGTTCGTACGAACTTGCTTGTGCTGTCCTCTTCTTCAGGGTTATGGTCTTACTGAAACCGTTGCTTGCTGTTCGGTTCAACTTCGTAAGTAGGATTTATTTAAACTACGGAATTTTTAAGACGCGAAAACGGAACTAGTAATAATTTCAATATTTTGTTCAGAATCCGATATGACAACTGGACGTGTTGGTGCTCCTCTGGGTTGCTGTGACATGCGTCTGGTGAGTTGGGAAGAAGGAAATTACAGATATACCGACAAACCATATCCTCGCGGAGAGGTGCTAATTGGTGGAGAGAATGTTTCGCTCGGCTATTTCAAACTTCCTGATGCAACTCGAGACGAATTCTTCGAGCAAGATGGACGACGTTGGTTCCGGACTGGAGATATTGCCGAGGTTCATCCAGATGGAGTTTTCAAGATCATCGGTACGTAGCAACATTTTACAATAGCCTTGCGGATACAAATTCCAGCGTTGCGTGACATTAACTAACCTTCATTGCTTCTGTTTGTTTGTAAATTACAGATCGGAAGAAGGATTTAGTAAAATTGCAGCAGGGAGAGTACATAAGCTTGGGCAAAGTGGAGTCAGAATTAAAGACGTGTCCGTTGGTTGACAACATTTGTGTTTATGGTGATCCGTCACAGTTGTTCGCTGTGGCTTTACTAGTACCAGCACAGAAACAGGTCAGTATTGAAAACACATCGTTATTGAAATAGCAGACGTTAACCGGACGCGACATAAGATTTGAACATTTCAATCTTTTTTACTTCAAATAGCTTCAACAGCTGGCTGAGAAACTAGGCCGAAATGGCATCAGTTTTGAAACAATGTGTACTGATACTGAACTGGAGAAAGCAGTATTAAAAGAGCTTCAACAACATGGAACGAAATCCAAGCTTCAAAAGTTTGAACTTCCAGGAGCTGTTAAACTATGTACAGAACTCTGGACCCCTGACTCAGGGCTGGTGACAGCTGCTTTTAAGCTCAAGAGGAAAAATATTCAAGATCATTACCAAAATGACATTAATAGAATGTACCGAGGGTAGAGAGGACTAGTACTAACTAATTTAGAATAAATTAATACCCTTCAGAACCCTCAAAACTCCCAATTTCCTATTTCCAAAAATATATAACAAAAGCAAATATATTAATAGGATGTCCTGCAAGAGTCTTACTTGTACAGAAAAAGCTTCCGATGTTGTTGGATGAACCAATGAAAATGTATTTATTTATATCTCAAAGGAATAAACTGGTGATATATTTAAAAATATTTTTACTTTCAAAGTTCCGATTGACAGACGTCCTAGTACTACTACACAAACAGGGGAGTTTATACTAACCAATAGGCAATCAACCAGAGTAGTTGGACTAGAAAGTACCTTGACAAAATAAAGAATACTGTTAAACATTTAGTTTTGAGTGATGACTGAAACCAGTCCTCTTTGGGGTAATGACCATAGTAAATGTACCAAGAGTAAGTAGCAAATTAACAAGGACAACAAATCCTTCGGGAGTACGTAGTCATTTAGTAACCCCTTCACTTATGATGAAATGTATTAGAATAGAAACATGATTATATACGTGTAACACTAATTTAGTACTAATAAAATGAAGCTAGTGGTCAACCTACTCAAATCGAATACAAATGCAATGTAAGTTAGACTAAAACAATACCATTAGTCATGTTTTAAATGAATGTAAAACTATATTTTTTGTTATTATTTGTTCAATGTTTCCTTTCATCTCGGGGTTTGAACTTGAAGTCAACAAAATGTTTAATACTTGATTTGGTTTACTTTTCACTACACTTCTTTCTCCATAATTCCTACTTGAACTTACTATTGCTTTGCTTGTAGAAACAGAGTCCTAGTATAGATTATAGAAATACCAAATTGTGAAAATTGAATTTACTCTAAATCCATGGATACTCAAGGCAAATGTCTAGCCGAGTAAATACATATTCGTGATTTTAGAATTCTACACATCAATCGCTTAGAATTATGTAGGAGTACGGGTACATGCTGTGTGTACTCGTATTCAAAAAGCAAGTCGATGTAATATCTTTAAAGTTATATTTGTAATAAATTTAATGAAAATTGATTGATGAACCTTCTGGACAAGGAAGTATAAATAATTATTCGTATTACTTTACAGGGAAATATACAGATACAGAGGAGATAAGAGATATGATGTGAGTCACCCTCTAAATTATCCAACAAATAGTGAAAAACTTCTACATATACGTTAGCACAACATCAATTATAGAACAAGAAATTGTTGGGGGGAAGTTCATGTTTTAGCAAAACGTCGATTCAGAAAAGCCAGTCGATGATGTCATTGTGATTTGCTCCTTTGTCATCGGAGTAGCTCCCATCCGTCTAATATCCTGTTTCAAGGTTACCAAATCATCCTTTTTCTTATTCACCAATTGCTCACTCGCAGATCTGCATTTGAAAAGCAAGGGTTAAATTTTGTAAGGCAGTAGCTTTGATGTGAAGATTGTTCAAAATTATCCTTACAAGACAATGCTCATATTGCTGAGATTAATCAAATCCACTTCCTCGGCTTTCGAAACTGCTTCCTCAAGAGGTCGAATTTTCTTAGCAACATCATTAAGTTGTTTTCTTGCCTCGTCGGCTTTTAGCATTAATGTTCGAACTCCGTTGTTCATACGGTCAGCCGTCTATTTTGAAAGGATAGGGTGTGTGCCGACAATAATTAGTTATGATTTTTCATCTTCGAGGTTTGAGATACGATTTTTTTTTTTGAATGAGTAGAAGCGTCTGAAGCGTTTACCCCGTATTCCATATGCATCTGAGAAACTCCACTCGCAATTTCATGAATATCCTTTTGCATTTCGATTCTACATCCAGTAAATTATAATACAATGTCAAATGACCCTTTTTACAGATTAGGAATTACGAATACGAATTCTGATTCAAGAACGTTTGAATAAATCAATTCGTCAATCAATTAATTACCCAAAGACTAGTAGCTCATTGTCAAGTTCTTCGCATTCTTGCTCAACTCGTTTCAATGATTCTCGTTCTGCATATCTCAGTTTCTCACGACCTGTAATGTCCATTACCGAGATTTTCTCCTTTGCTACCACCAAAGCGTCTACACAACAGTTTGGAAAGTTCATGCAAATAAATAATTCAGTTTATTAGGGCCACGCACGCCATAAGCAAGGGTTCTAATTTCTAATAAAGTAGTTCTACAACTAAAAATGTTAGAACAACAACCATAACCGGTGTGTAACCGTAACGTGTATCTACACGACTCCCTCCCCGAAATCCGGAGTCGGAATTACTGTATGATAGGGTTGTACGTCGTACAGTAGATGTGACGTGACTTTGATTGGCGTAAAATGATTCAGAACTTACGAGTCAGATCCAATTGTTGTTTTCGCAATTCTTCATTTCGACGCCGTGCTTCCTGGATCAACGCTTCGTGTGAATCACGGATAACCCTGAGTTCTTGAATCCGATTTTCCTGTTATAAGTCGGACATTCGTATTTTTGACTGATGTTTAATGCAGCAACTTAGTTAAATCCTGATAGAAATTGAGAGATGTATTTACATGAGATTGTCGTATGTCCGATAAGTATGCTGCACCCTGATCACCCTCCTGCTGACGCTGAAATTTATTTCCTTGGTGGGAGTTCATTGCTGTTTCTGCTAACAACTTTCCTCTGGAAATTGGTGTAATTTGATTGTAATTAACTGAGTGTTTGAATTGAAACTTTACAATCTTACTGGTGACCACCGGAGCTGACGGACGCGGACCTAAATGGTCAACGGACAATCCACAACTGACACACGCAAGAAATGGACGCAAGAGAAAGAACGCCTT
>JAQFYU010001955.1:0-13125 GCA_034694905.1 Ceratophysella granulata
CAGAAGTTCCGGCGTCAGAGCTCCCAGAAGGTGGTTCAGTGTCCGGGTCATGAGTTGACGCGTCAACGAGAGACTCAGCAGTTACGGCGTCAGAGTTCTCGGAGGGTGGTTCGGTGTCCGGTTTATGAGTTGCTGAATCAACGAGAAACTCAGAAGTTCCGGCGTCGGAGCTCCCAGTAGGTGGTTCGGTGTTCGGTTCATGAGTTGACGAGTCAACGAGAGACTCAGAAGTTCCGGCGTCAGAGTTCTCGGAGGGTGGTTCGGTGTCCGGTTCATCAGTTGACGAGTCAACCCATGATTCAGAGGTACCACTGCCAGGACTCTCAGAAAGGGCTTCGCGGTCCGGTTCCTTAATTGGGTCAAGCGGACCCTCAGAGTTGACTTCGCCAAAACTTCCAGATGTCGCGTCCAAGGTGTCCAAGGTTTGAGCCCATGTTTCAGCAAAGTTGGGTGGCACAGTAGATGTATTGTGCACGGACTTGAAGGGAATGGATCCAGCATCCGATTCAAGTCCTAGAATTAAAGATGGTGGCCTAGTACTATAGGCTTGAGCCATGATAACGGCTGTTAACACGATCAAGGAGTTTAACACTCGATTAGCGGACATCTTACTCGTTGGAGAGGCAGAGTCGGAATGACGGAAATCTGATTGTGCAGCTCTGAAGTAACCATGTGTTGTTTATATTTTGAAAATATATTTTTGATAACCTCGTTTCCATGGAAATCAGTTATTTTGGTTCAAGGAACCGGAGCCGCGAGTTACTCACACCCAAAAACACTTCTGGATTTGGCAGTAACATAGTTGCTATGGTTATTATTTCACGGAAAATATATTAAACCCGCGTTTTAGTATTTAATTTATTGCTAAATTCCACTCCTGGGTTAAAAATTCTTCATTATTATATATTAAATTAAATATCAACATGGAACTTTTATACATTTACGGAATGACAAATTATTTACAGTATTAAGAATGTGGCTTAATTACAGAAGAACTTTGCTATTCACGAGAAAAAATCATCGCCATCAGCGTCTCGAACACCACTCTCAATTCTTCCTTCTTCATAAACATTCATCTCATCCGCATCTGTGCTGTTAGACGACATGTTTTCAGGACTGTAATTTAGTCCAAGACTTCTAAGCAAACCAACACCGCCTTTGACTTGAGCCTCTGTGCTTCTGGGTCTCTCTGCCACTGCCGATTCAATGGCTTTCCTGATCTTCCGTCTTGCTGACTTACTGGAATTTAAGGTAATGCTCGGCTCACTTGCGTTTCCATCTGCGGTGACAGCGATTTCAGAAGGCAGAACTTTTTCTAGAATCAGAGCCCGTGCTTTTTCAGTAGGAGGCCGCGAGGAACTGGAAGTACTGCTTCTGGATTTAGGCGGCTTTTCTATTGGTTCCGATTTGGAAGACTGTTGTTGTTGCTCCGATCGGATCGGTGTATTTGTACCTTGAGATTCGACCTTTTCTAATTTGTTACTGGATGGAAGAGTCTGAGAATGTTGATCGCTTTTTGTATCTGTTTCAACTTCTGATTTAGAATTTCCTGCGCTTGGATCCGAGAATTTTGAGATCAAATTTGGATGCATTGAAGCCGCTTGAAACGCTTCAGCAGCTCGATACTCGTCACTGTAGAATGTCGCAAAGTTGATTTTGCTTGGCACGAAGGGAATTGAAAAGTCTGTTTTGGGTTGTCGGGTACCCGGTTTCAAATAACTTGGAAATTCAGTTAGATCAACTGGAATTGGAGCGAAGGCTGACTTTGAGATTCTGGGTTGAACTGGTCTTTTCAAATTATCTTCTGGGAATTGGAAGAGCGGTGAGTCAGAAGTTGCTTTAGCGGAGCCGGGTTTTCCACACATCCTATTCTCATTGAATTTAGTCAGTGTCGTTCCAATACGTGCAGCGTCTCGTTCAATGTCCGCCATCCGCTTTTTAGCTTCTGCTAGAAAACCTTCTAAATCAGTTGTTTGAAGAGCCTTTGGAATCTCTGGTACCTTGCTGCGCTTGTTTGCAAGCTTAGTTGGTGTTGGGCACGTGTTTGGTTGAATTTGAATTCGGTTTTCGTATTGCTTGGTCCTTCGTAACTCTTCAATTTCTTCCGCTTGCTTCTCGAGTTGGTACTGTAGAAATGCTATGGTATCCGTATCTTGGACATGGGTTTGTCGTCGTGGTGTACGGGATTTAGGTTCTGGAATTGGCTTCCGTGGAGGCGGAGTCATTGGTTCAGAATTTTGAACGACGGTAGGTTTTCCAGATTTCAATTCTTGATTTTCTCGAGACAGTCTGCAATTTTGAATCCGCAAGGCGTGAAAACACCAATTTACTGTAAAATTAGACAAAATTGTGTTAGAAATTAGAAACTCACTTGTCAATGGTGTTTCTTAGTTTAGCTTCTTGCAGCAGAAAATATCGCTTTGCTTCCCGGTCGCCAGAATATGCTTCCATATTACGTGGATCTCGGTCCAGAATATTTCCACCCGTGTTTGGTCTACTTTTGGAAGATTCGCTTCTGTCCTGAAATACAGCAATTTAAGCTTAATTGGTATATTCAAATGAAAATTGAGATTTTTTTTGAAAGCTTACAGCATTCGTGTGATTTGATCCGTCATCTCCATGCGCTTCCAGCCCACCTTTCCGTTGTTCCTCTCGAATGCTCTGAATTGCCTCGACCAATTCATCACGACGTTCCAGAAGTTCCCTTTCCTTTTGGTGTTTTTCGTTGAGCCAAAGCTCTTTTTCACGATCCAAATTGTTTTTCATATGATTCACCTTTTCTTCGTAATTTGAGAGCAGTTCCTTTTCCTTTTTGAGAAGTTCGAATTTTAGCTTCGTTTCGATTTGATCTTTTAACTTTTTTAATTCTTCTTCTTTGAATCTAGCGTAATGCATGTCAAAGCGGAAAAGATATTGTTAACAACGTTTCGTTCGTTTCAAAACATTGCGACACAAAGGTTCTATTGAGCGTACCTGTCAATTGCCAGCTGAAGTTGAATTTGCTTGTCTCTCTCAAGTGTCATTGCTAATGCTTGAAATCTTGCATCCATGGACTCATCTGCTGCAAAATGAACGTTGTTCTTGTTTGACCTCTTCCGATCACCCGCATACTTGTCATCAATGTTTTTCAATTTTTCGTTGAGTGATAGATCATTTTTGTACTGATATTTAAGATCCTTTGAAATATTGTATGCCGCTTCTTCTGGAATGCAGAATCCACCCGAAACGCTTAGAATTGATTCCAGAAGAGAAGCTGTTCCATTTTGAGTGTAGCGGTCCAGAATATGTCTGCTGCGTATGGAATCCTTTGGAATTCCTAATTCTTCCAGTATAGATTCCGCTCGAGCAGATGTCAGTTTTCCAAAATCGGCTGAAAAAGTAAAAAAAGAAAACGCATTTTTGATTGGAACATTCGCACGAAGGATCAGATAAAAACTGAACTTCAACTTCAGTTCACTATTAGTCGGCTGGTAATATATTTTTACATTGAACTTTCTGAACGGTGGTTTAACAAATATTTTTATATTGACACAACACGACATACTTTTTTGTTCGAACTCATCTCCCAATTCAGTTGCCAATACAGAGAAAGTGAATAGAAGTTTATGGGAACATAGGAAGTCCTCCATTAGCGAAATAGCCAACGGACATAGCTCCTTATCCGTTCTGGAATGCTCGAAAAGCTGTGGCCAAGTCCCTTGAAGGACCGAAACGAGGCGTTGACGAAGAAAGGCCTGTACTTCTTTCAAAACGCCTTTTTCTTCCAAGCTACATACACATTACACAAAAACAATAAGAAAGATTACAGTATACTATAAATATTAATGTTTTTTAATTATATTTATATATTTATACATTTTCAATCATGCATTCTTCTGACAAATCCAAAAAATCGGTAGGCTAATCAACTTACCACTGATACAATGAACGAAGTAATTCTTCATCTTCTTGCTCCACAGTTGGAAAATCTTCGATTTTAAATCCTTGTCCATCGAGGGCGACAGGCGCCTTTCCATACTGTTCAGACGTCTCTTGCCGTAAGTAATGTCGGAGAATGTTGTCAAGTGCCTTCTGCATGTTGACTTCAACAAATTCCAAACTTCAATCACTGATATGAACAAAATTAAGGGTTTATGTTAATTGAAGTGTTTTCACGTGTCACAGGTCACACAGGGTCAACTACCGGCTTGTGTATACTTCGAAGCTGAAAACGAAATTAATAAACATATTATTGTCAAGGTACCCAGGCCAGGCCTAATCCTACATACTACCGCTGCTCGCTCCTTCATGCTTTTCTCTTGGTACAAGCTCTTGTTGTGAATGTTTCAAGCCTGGTAACTATTGACAACGGACCTCAGCAATATTTCGCATGCTTGAATATCTTTAGTCGCCCTATTAAAATGACTATTATTCTAAGATTATTACTATTAAAATTGATTAGTTTAATTTAATTTGTAAATTAATTTAATTCTTTATATCCACTTCCGTCCAATTTCCGATCCAATAATGATGTATGTTATGAATTATGCATTATGCACGACACAACACAATAAGCTTATGCTTATGAAGCTGCATGCTTCACATCACACTATGTATACTCGTATTCTCAGTTTCGCACTCCCTGGCCCTGGCCCTGGATTTGTATTTTTCGACCGCGACGGGTTTTCAGGTATTTAAAACTGCAATATATTGCAGGTTTATTTTCAATTTGACTTGCTCCTTTTTTTAATGTAAAACTGTTTTTATAAATAGCTCTTTAAATTAATAATTGAAGCCTGGACTGAAATCAGCATTATTTAAGCACAAATCAAATCAACTATGTCCGTCGCCAGCACCCGAGGAATCTCCAGAATGTGCCGATTACTGCATTTAAACAAGAAACCGCTGCTCTATCATCCTAAATTCCGCAACATTAGCTACATCATCGGGTTTCAAGCCAGTCAAAGCCTAGTTAGTCGATCGATTAACATCAAGCCATCAATCGCTTCCAGAAAATTGAGCACGAGCTCGGCTATAACAGCTGTTAAAGCACCTAGTCCCAGTCCCAGTAGCAGTCCTGGATCGGAACCTCGACTTCTTACCAGTTTCGAAGTAGAAGACTGGACACCTATTTATCGTTTTAATCACATCATTGTCTCCAGGGCTATTCAGCGCCTCAAAATCTATCAGACGGGCTTCACCTGTTTCGTCATTCTTCCCTGGACAGTCGCTTCAGCTCTTCTCGCCGGAGAAAGTGATGCCGCATATTTCGCCATGGGGATATCCGCACTAGCCTGTAAGAAGTCATAAGTTAATTTCTATTCAGTCCACATTTGACATTGTACACGTTGACATAATGTTTGTTACCTGTTCGCAATGGACCTGTAGCTACAGCAATTAATGTCACGTCAAGTCAATTGAGGTTGAACAACAACTGCTGACTGCAAACTGTTGAATCGTTTGCTCTTTGCTCTTCGTTGTTTGCTGCGGAGAGACAACCGACAGCGTTGAAAACGTGCGCCATTGGATAGACAGTCCATCTGAACTAAATTCCTTAAATTGACATTAAATGCACTATGTTACAGGTGTGATGCTGTCCATAATTGGTACGCTGGCATCCCGACTGATTGGAATGGTGTACGTCCACAAGAACGACCCCGAACAACTCCGTCTAGCTCGCCTGACCTTCTTCGGTTCCAGGATTGACACTGTGGTTCCGGCGGACTCCTTTATTCCAATTACTGACGGTAACAACAACCTTGGAGACGCCTACGTGGAATTAATCCCTGTCTATGAAAAGGCACAAGTCGGAAGCGGCTTCTTGCAACACGTCTTCCCTTTCTTCTACGACGATAAATACTACTTGAGTCTCAAATACGGAACTGTGGTCGAGCCCTCGGTCTTCTATGCTATTTTCGGTGATGTTTCAGAATATTTAGAAAGTAATAAGAATAAAAAGAGTACGAAGTAGAACTGCAATGTAACGCAACTAAATTAGATTTAGTTACTTTAATTTATTTATATTCATATATACTTCATCTCGTCATTTGATAGCAGTGTGGAATCTGGAGCTATTACTGCAGGAGCAAATTCAAACATGTTTCAGAATTCAGTTCAAACATGCACCGGACAAGTTGATTGTTCGCAACAACATTGCAAACTACTTTAGGCTCCATTAGTTGTCAGTTTCCACACTGCTCGGAGACGGTTCTGTACGTATTCCTAATTTTACCTACAACAACATCTACATAATTATCTACACATAAAATAATGAGCTAAACATTTCGAATTTGATTATGGTTCCGGTTCGTTCGGGTTTCGGGTAGTAAAGTAATCAGTAGTTAGTATGATAGGTTTCTTATCCAACTATCCCACGAATTAAGTTTTGAGGGAGATGACTTTGACTTAAACAGATAAAATTGCACTCCTTCCGCTTCGTATCATTTCCCATTCAATTCATACAGACAGACAGCTTACTCGACTAATCTTGGTTTGAATTTGCTATTGCAGAAGGTTTAAAACTCGAGTCCATGTTTTTCACAGTACTTCTTCCGAGCCGTTAGAATCATGATCCGTTTTCTCTCTTGAAAACTCATCATTCGGTCCGAAGCGTTTTTACAGAAAGAAGGCTCGGTTATGGATTTCCGGAGCTCTTCAACAGCTAAAGCCACTGTTCCATGCTTCTGAAGGGCGGCAATCACGCTTTCAGGGGAGAGGATAACAGGATGAAGCTGTTGTTGAACGAGGCGGGCCATTGATGCGACTGATGGTGGTCGAAAGTTGGATTTCTTGATAAATTCTGCCTTGTCTGACTCGTTGAACTTTGTGGGCTGGAGGTTGAGGGCAACGGCAATGGACTTTTGAGTTTGAACGGGATCCCAGGATTCAGGTTGCAGGAGTCTGTTAAAGTGGAAATTGGTTGTAAAATTTGAATTGAAGTCGGTAAAAAACATTGAAGATAATCATTAGCGAATGTTAGTTACAATTTAATATTTACCTGAGAGTAAAGTGAGTGTAGGGCAGGAAGAGCGTGAACAACAATTCGGATTTGGGTCCGCTATTGACAGAGTTGACAGTAAGAAGTACACGGTCAACTTTGAGAGCAATAGGTTGAACAGTGGTATTCTCCAGGATTTCTAAGTTCTCGAATTGTAGTACACCTGCTACCCCGTTCGTTGTCTCCTTTTCAGGGAAGAAGAGAATGGAGTTGTTCGTTAGATCATTCTTGGTAACTCCTTCAATGAGACCCAGGGAACTGGCTACGAAGCGTGGTAGCGTCCTGTCTTGTCCAAGTTTCTGTTGTGAACAAAATATATGGATATTTGATTTGAATCACGACCTAGTGCGGTATCTCGAGTCGAGGTCTAGGAAATGAATGGAAAGCTTGGAAAATTCAGCTTACGGCACGGCACATATAATTTTTGTCAGTCGATATAGCTTGAATTCAGCATTCTCATTTGGAATTTGAAAATTAAAATGTACTGCAAGCGAGTGTAGAACTTACTCCAAGAAGTGAGTTGGTGACTAAGCTGATAACAAAGTGATCGAGAACTGTTACATGATTGGAGACGAAAGTTCGACTACACACTTCGCCTTCGGTTGAGACCGTGACTCCCAAAATAGCACTCATCACTCGCAATGACTTTCTGAAATATGAAGTATGAAGTACATACATACAACAGTGAACCAGGAGCAACTTTGCATCTTCATAAGCTAATACTGTCAATTTTGTTGAGCTTACTGCTTAATCTTCGAGTCTGGAAGAATAAGACGGAGAAGAATGAACTGGAGAAGAATGAAGAGTCGAATAAGAAAGAGACAGAGTCCAAATGGAGCGTAGAGAACCAGGAATAGGAGTTGAAGGTATTCATTTCCACTTTCATCAAACCTAGAAACATAAACCGATTATATGTTGAGCTGAGCTTAGAGAAAGCACATTATTTTAGGACAGTGACGTGGCATTGGCCGGGTTTGGGATGGATGGGACATTGGACGTCCTCCACGCGGGCCATACTATGTACTACTGGTAACATTGTTGCATTCCATTACGGAATGGAACAAGGAACAATGAACAATGGCTATAGCAGTCCAACTTCAACGTTTAATTAAATTGAAACCCATAGTTTGTAGTTCAGCGCAGACTCAAACATCAAAAGTCAAAGTCGGAGTCCCTTAGTTAGTGTGTAGTGATGGTTAAAACAAATGAAAAAAGAAAATCATAGATGTTCAAAGTAGCTACTCTTTCATCTTTGGTGTTTGGTGGTTACCCACATTAGTTATCTATTACATCATAAAAGGGAATTTTCTTTAGGTATCGCTCCTGGTGCCAGTAGTGCCAGCCAGGTACAATAATTCTTAATTCTTAGTATTTCTCACTCGCAGTAAGTACTACTATGTACTAGACAATGGACAATGAAATTAATTAATCCTTAATTATCTTGTAATTTGCCATTGCTTACCAGGAAGTGTTGAACAGTTTGTCCACTTCTACAGGACCCTCGCCACCCATTTCTTCACCGTCAACCGTCAGCGTACTTGTTGCTTGTATTGTATGTATGTACGAATCTCAGTCTGTTGTATGTTGTATTGTATTTTAATTACAATTTAGAATCTAACTAAACTAATTCAAACAGGTTGAAACCTGAAACAATCGCAGACGCGAGTCCCACTCACTCGCGAAGTGAACTTGCAGTTTAACTTTAAACTCAAGTGCTGCTGCGAGAACGCGAACAACGAACGACACCTAACCAAACTAAAACAGCTGACGAGCACAAAAAAAAAACTTGTAGAATTTGGAAATGTTAAATTTGAAGTGATTTTGATTTGTAGCTTATTGAAAATTCCCACCAAGAATCTCAAGGCCTTTAATGAAATTGGCGTAGCTTCTTTATGGGTTGTGTGTGTATGACGCAATTTGTTGAGAACAATAGGGAAATATCGAACAAATGGATGATTAACGATAGATAAGTACAAGTACTTGATGTTTCCTTACAATGCACGTGGATGTTATCAAACACGTTAGTTAATTAGTAGCAAATTGAAGTGAGATCTGTTAACTTAGATATTAGATTCACTTAATTAACGACTTTTATTCACATTTCCACTAATTATGGGCGGTTTGGGGTCTTTATTAGCTAGCAATTAGCAATGCTTTCTGCAAGTTATGAATGAGCTCAGAGCATTTACGTTTTATTAGGAGGTAAAATGATGATGACCTGAAGCGCTAAAATTTTCACTTTTTGTATTAAGCTTCTTTAAAGGAATTACAAATTAATTAATATTCAATAAAAAAAATTAAATTAATTTAAATGTTCATTTTAGTCTAGTGAGCGGCAAAAAGACGTGTTGAGCGTTAGAAATTAATACAGCGCTAGCACGATTATTTAGCGCCAGCATTTAGCATTCTTAGCATCGAAAATAATAAAGAAACCAATTCACAACCAATGACCAAGCTGAGTATGTAAGCTGAATTGTAAAATCATCGATGTTTCATATTTCGTGTTTTTCTATTTTTTTAAATTATTAATTTTCAAGATTTGAAATGGATTTCAACGCAAAATCCGACGGATTTGACGGAGATCCTCGTATCCAGTACCGTTGAAGGCGATGATTGTACTGATGCGGCTGAGTGACGAATTTGTGATCTTCCAATATGAATTTTTCATTATCGAAAGGTTTTTACCCACGAAGAAATCTTGATTTCATAATGGCAAATGACAAAAAACTTGTGAAACAGGTTGTTGTTTGATGTCGATATATTTAAAAGACGCTCATGTGCAAAATAAGTTAAGCTTCCACTAATTCCTTTTTTGCACGTCACAATTTTCTTACCTTCTAATTAAATGTACCATTCATGTACTGGTAGGTCTTGGTGGGGTAGTACATACTTGTACATAGTACATGATACTACTCTGTACCCTGAAATTGCATGCACATTGCACATATACATATGTATACCTATATACGTATGCTACTTTTAAATACGCACACAACAATTCATTATATTTTAGCAATCTCGTATACCTGAACCAGCTTACATATACACTAACAATCAGGCTATAAGATTACTTTTCATGGAAAAATAGGGGAAGAGGTGTATGCGCAATAATAAACTGCGAAAAATCCAGGAATTCATTATGTACTTTTTCGCACGGGCAGATTCCTTCATATTTATTTCTTAAAGATCTGTAGATTTATCAAAGTTAGTGTGGGTAAACAATAAATCGGTCAGCTGCCATTTTTAAATTAGCTTAGCATATTCTGGAACGTGTTATTCTGTACTACAGTCTGCTCCTATAAATTAAAGATGAACATCCGTGAAAATCTTGCCACTCAACAAGGTACCTAAAGCTTTTACGTTTTAAAATTGTTCAGTTTGTTTTAATTAACAATTTCACCTTAGGATTAAGATGGCTGCTTATATCCACGATTCTGTTGTCATCCGCATCATCAATCTATTCTCAAACAACTTCGAATCTGGATCTCAATTTCGTTCAGTCGGCCCTCAAATGTGCACAAGGAAATAACCAATTTGCTCTCAACCTTTACAATGTAAAATGCATTATTCAAATATTATAATATGTTTTACTGAAATTCAATTAATTTACGAGTATTGTTGTGATCTTATAGGTGCTTCTGCGTGATGGCCGTGAAAATATGGTAGTATCCCCATTCAGTTTACGTACAGTAATGGCAATGCTCCAATCCGGTGCGGAACGGAAGACAGCATCTGAGATTCGAGATGGAATGAACTTTCCAGAAAATAATACGGAATTATATGAAGGATACAGGGCTCTTCTCAAACATGGAGATTATACGGTGGTATAAATAATTCTACAAACCCAGTACCATTTCTAGAATTAAACTTACGTCATGAAACATGAAATTGGTTTCCATTTTTAGAAATCATCAGAACAGAGCAGAACCGGAACCTACCCAGTAACAGTGGAACAAGCGAATCGAATTTATATGAAACGTGGATTCATTGTACAAGAGAATTTCCAATCAATTCTGAAACATGTATTTCAAGCTCCCTTCACTTCAATGGACTTTTCAAATGGGAAGAAAGCTGCAACTGAAATTAATAATTGGGTTGCGGAACGAACTCATCAGAAAATTAACAAACTCGTTGAGTCAGGTCAGTAAATTGTGCAATTCTGTTGGTTCAAAGTGTGCATGTTCAATTTTTAATTGTGTTGTGTAATCTGCAGATGCCTTGAACAATTTTACGAGGTTGGTGCTTGTGAACGCTCTGTATTTCAAGGGTCCATGGGAAAATAAGTTTCATGGTCGCTTGACACAGAAGAAACTCTTTCACGTATCGGTAGGTCGGGCCATTCCGGTTGACATGATGCAAACTGAAAATTATTTTTCGGTTACCAACGTGGACCAGTTGAATTCCAAAGCCATCATCATGCCATATCAGGTGAAATTGCGGTTTGATGTCGCCGTATTTACATTTTAAATATTTAAAATGTGTACAGGACAGAATGCAAATATTTGCAAGGTGTAAATTTTTTTGAATAGGGTCTAATTCTGAAGTTGTGTTTACAGGGAAATCGTTTTGTGATGATCCTGCTTCTGCCAAATGAACGTTTCGGACTTGAAGCCATGGAAAAGAAGCTGAGTAACTTTACGCAGATTCATGACAGCTTCTTTGAAATTAAAAAACAGAGGAACATTCTGCTTTCAATTCCCAAATTCAATCTACAGTCAAGCTTTGACCTCATACAGACGCTCCAAAGAGTAAGTCCGAAATGAATGTATTTCAAATGGCAACGTATGTAAATATTTTTGCACTATTTTCAGGCTACATTGTGGTTTCGACTGGAAACTAAAACTTAAATACATTTTTTGAAATAATACGAATGGGATATAAAATATTCGACGTGTAAACTTAATTAACAATTTTTTAATTAACAGTTAAATATGAACCGCTTATTCAGTGAGAAGGATGCAGAGTTTAGTGGAATCTCCAAAACGGATGAACCACTCTTTGTATCCAAACTAGTTCAAAAGGCTTTCTTGAGCGTTGAAGAGGAAGGTAGTGAAGCGGGGGCAGCTACATATGGTAAACTTTTAAACATAAAATCTAAAAACGCATTATAGACAAATAATATTATTCCATATAATTATTATATGTCCATTGCAGGCGCAATATTCACACCACTGAGCATTGGACCAAATGTTGAGGAGGAAGTTACAGTGGATCATCCGTTCATGGGTTATATTTATGATACTCAGGCACATCTCGTCCTCTTCATGTTTCGTAAAACTAATTTCTAAAAAAATTGTACAGAAGCATGCCTTCAAAAATACTCATCAAAATTCGTTTGGAAATAAAACATACAAATATAAACATTTAAAAATATGTACACGTATATGTTCTATGTATATAAATTACTGTTTCGTGATCTAAAATATATTTCATAAATAAATACATGATAGCTTCCTTTTGCGCTTTTCTTCCATGTCTCGATCTCGAACAGTTTTAACATAACAGATTTGTTTTCCAACTGGATGTGATATGTGATCAGTGGAGGTTCTTCAGTACAAATAACATCTTCGCCGAATTTTACTTTCAGGTTGTTTGTAATGAACTCCTCTGTCATCTGAATAATAAATAAGAAAATGGAAGGGGATTAGCATCTCATTACAATTAGGGTTAATATGCCAAAAAAAGACAAACGCTGACGGAAAAATAAATTTACTAACCAAGAATTTTAACTTTTGGACATATGGAAAGCTTTAATTCGTTCGTTAAGTTAGATTAGGTTCTGCCGAGAGACACAAAAGGAATACGTTACAGTGAGCATAGGTCCTTTTTCGTCAGCCGTTTAATTTTTCGCCAGCTGTTCTTTTTTTACCAGCCGTTCTAATTTTTGCCAACCGTTCTATTTTATGTCAGCGTCAGCCGTTATGTTAGTTTCGTATCAGCTGTTTTATTTTTACGTCAGACCTTATAAGCTGTTTTATTTTTCTCAGCCATTTTATTTTTTGTCAGCCGCTTTATTTTTTGTCAGCGTCAGCCGTTCTATTTTTATGTCAGCCGTTATATATAAGCTGTTATATTTTTCTCAGCCATTTTATTTTATGTCTGCGTCAGCCGATATTTTCTTTCAGCTGTTTTATTTTTTGTCAGGCGTA
>JAQFYU010001956.1:0-13123 GCA_034694905.1 Ceratophysella granulata
CAGGCCAGGATTTTCATACACAGGCTGGACACTAAAATTGACCCCGCTCGTGAACCATGAAGATATAAAGATGAAACCGGTTTTGGTGCTGTTCTAAATGTTTTGCAACGAATTTAAGGCAATTTTAGAATTTTAAATACATTTAAAAGTTTAGGATTTGATGGAGGCATGAAAGAACGCTCATAGCATCAGCAATTTTGTCACCATATTTACAATGGCAATGTCTGCAAAACGTTGTTTTTAAAATTGCTGCTGTTGCTTGGACCTTTCTTTCATTCATGTCAACTAAAATGCTAATTTGTGGTGTTTAAGGAATGTTCCATGATTGGAATCGAAAAAAAATAAAGCAACGTTAAATTAAATTTTTTAAATCTAGTCAAAATTTTATACCTACTTCAATATGTTTTATTTTCATAAAAAACAGAATTTAAAAGCACTACATCGTCCGCAACTTCCGTTTCCGTGCTGCGGATTTTGTTCAAAAAAATCAAACCCAGTAGTGCCAACCTTGGATATTCTAGAAAACCGACAATTTTCGAAATCTTAGCTTGTTGGTAACCAAAATGCGTCAAGTTTTAGTAGATTTTGCAGTTGAACTAACACATCAGCCAGAGCTGCGTAAATGACGGTATGGTACACTCAATATGCAGAAATTTGCGAATTCTAAGAATTTGCTTTAAAATTCCGCCCAAATCATAATTTTGAAATGGGTAATCAATAGATTGGTTACTACAGGCCCAAACCTTAACCTAGGTGCAGGTTGTGCGTCTCTGTCAGTCTATAACGGAAATTAACCCATGTAATTCCCATCTAGGTTTGTCTCAACTTCCTTCCGCTACAGCAAGAAAATTTGGGAAATAAATCCAATGAGTGTCAAACCAGGTTCACGAGTTTCCGGTGAGACGACGTAAAAATCGTGTCCTAGTCCCTTGTAGCCATTGAGCATTCAAAAAATACCGGCGGTGGCGTCGTCATCAAGCCCGCCGCGTCACGCGTCTGGCTATATGTGATTCATTTTCTTCTATCCTCATTAAAGCCAAGACGGCCAGAACCGATTCCTGTCACTCAGAATGGGTAATAGACAGACACATTATGGCTCATATGTCGAGTGGCCTATTTCATGAATATGAAATCTTTTCTCGCATACAATACATCCCATAAAGGAGTAATAATATTTTCCTGGTCCGGAAAAATATGTGAAGAAATGAGTTTCCGTCCCCGTAAATTGTCAAATATAAAACCCTGTTATTACCCTCAAGTATGCATTTCTATTCAAATTTTATTTTCCGAATCATGATACTCCGGGAATAGAATAAAATGAAAATTAAGGGAGCTTCTTAAAGTACCTTTTATCTCCTGTTATGGTGTACTACATGAGGAGAACAAGCTAACCAGCTGTGTGGTCCTTGGTGCAGCGTGTAGCTGAATGCTATTGTCTACTGTGTACATATGTACATATTTAGGTAACATCATGCTTGTATTTTTCTTGCTTTTATCAAACCCATTTCATCAGGCAATTTCTGGACATAGAATCATATAGCAACAGGGTTGGAAATTGTTTTGAAATCAGGATTTTTTGTCAGATTAAGAATAAACAAGTTTGGATTTTTTTAGATTTTTTAAAAACATTTTAAATAAAATTTTTGAGAAGTGATTTCATTATGTATAAAATATTTAATTGTCTATTTACTCGTTAGATTATATGATACTATTTTAAATTCAGAATTTTCACTAAAACACGTTTACATGTAGCCTGATATTTTCAGTGAAGCTTCATATGAAGTTTCAGTTCAACGTTTTAACTCAACTATTGTGCCATTTTCATTCAAATTAACGAAATATATATTAATTAGTAGATATTTTAAATTTTGAATATTTATTAAAATACGACTTGCATGATTCATCTTTTTTGTATGCTTACTCAGTATATGTGTTTTGTATTCAAAATTGTAACTAAGCTATAGGATTCTATTTTCTATCATTTATAAAATTAAATGCTTCTTCTATTTACAGATTTTTAATGTTTAAAAAATTAAGAGGTATTTAATGAACTTATTTCTGTAACAATAGACTTTTCTTTGTTGTATTTTATTGTAGAACGCTTTATTCAAAATTCTATCAATTAAATTTTAAGATACACGGTAATTTGAATTATATCTTGTGCTGAAGTGGCTTTTGGTAATTTTTTTTTTGAAACCAGACATTTCTACCGGATGCCGGATACGAAATTATTTAAAATTGAGGAATATCAAATTAATTAATTATTCAATTTTAATTTCTTAAAATTGAATTAAAATTATTTTACATTTAAGGTTTCCAGTTCTATTGCAACAGAAATTGTGGCCCTACCCACATAAAATTCGTTTTATAAATTTTAATGTCGGTTTTAAGCGATTAGAAATTTAAAAACATGATTTCTAAAATATACGTACTACGCATC
The DNA here is from genome assembly GCA_034694905.1 of Ceratophysella granulata. Classification (NCBI taxonomy): domain Eukaryota; kingdom Metazoa; phylum Arthropoda; class Collembola; order Poduromorpha; family Hypogastruridae; genus Ceratophysella; species Ceratophysella granulata. Next base: position 2,441 of record JAQFYU010001956.1, read on the forward strand.
CTAGTCAACATTTCAAGCAGTCAGACGGAAATAACTGCTACAGTCCGCCAACCCTGTAGAAAGCGCCTATCCATTATTCCGTCCTTTCCAACCGGAATATGGGACCAGCCGTCATTTGGCTAGTATACGGAAATCCGAAGCTACGCCTACGTCTACGTCCTACCTTATAAACAATAAACCATTCCCTTCCTCAACGACTTTCTCCTCAACTCCAAGCTCAAGTCTCAAGACTATATGGATCCAAACTCTCAACTTTTGAGATACTTGGAAGAAAACGTGCTGGGTTTTAAGGTTTCTCGGGGGAATTCAGTCCAAAAGACTTGAAATCTCATAAAATCCAAATCTAGAGCCCAGTTCGTAAGGACGACAGAGAGTATTATTTACTTCTCAGATTAAGGCTCTCTTCAACCAGGATTTCCAAGCTCCACTCAAACTTATCTTCCAAGAAAATCCGGAGGAGTAAGCAAACTTGACTTTCTTTAAGTATATTTAAATCACTGGATGGTCTGGACTTGCTTTAGCCCTCTTCCCATAAATCATGTAATGGGAAATAGATGAGTTTAAAGCACATTGGGTCATAAAACCATTAGGGAGAAAGTCCTCGGAGAAAGTTGGGCACAAAAGGGAATGCTTTTACCTTTCTGAGGACTGTGGGTCTACGTGGACTAGGAGATGTTAGAAGCTTTTAAAGGAAACCATGAGTTATGTGACAAGATACATTTGCTACCCGCCCGCATACGACTTCCAACTACTCAGGCACTCCAGCACGAGTGGAACCAAATTTTTATCAGGGGAAAACTCGGAGAGAAAGTTCTTCTTTTAGACAGGTCCCAACATCCCTTGGAAACCAGGCGGGAGCACCTGACGGACTGCATAAACTAGAACGGAGTCAACGCACCACTGGGTTTCCACTACTATGTACGCATCTATATAGAGTGCATGGGCGGGAACGGAGTCAAGAATCTTACGATGCATTAGCTTTTTGGTGCGGAGAAATGGACACACGCAAGCAAATCCTATCTATTTATGTTGTTATTTTATTTTGGTATGTTGCTTCCCAAGATTTAATGTAAAATGTTTGTTTGGAGATGCCTTGTACATGTATATTTCAATTTCAATTAGTCGTTTCAAATATAATATCTAAATTTTCGTAATTTTCAAATTTTAATTTATTGACGAGTTCATTTATAATTTTAAGGACATGATACGCCATCGAACTGGCCTCATTCTTAGTACTTGATTTAAAATTAAATGTTAAGCAACTTGTTGTTTAATTCAAAAAAACGAGCACCACCAGGCGATGATACATAACAGGATCACAATATGTTAAGTTTGAGCTTAATTGATAAGGAAATTAAGAAATCGAACTGTAAATAATTGATAGTAAACCGTTTTTGGTTTATAATGTGGTTTCTTATGCCTAATAGTCACCTGAACCATCAAATTAAGGTGAAACTGCATCTATATTGGGAAAATGCATTCAAGTCGAATAGCGGTGCTCGTTTTTGCTATTAAACAACCTGTGACTTACAAATAATTTCAAACTCGGCATTGCGAATGAGGCCGAAGGCTGATGACGTATATCGTGCTTAACTAACAATAGTACAGTTTTAATTTATGAATACTCTATTTTGTGGAAATTGCAGAAGATTCTATGCTGTAGAAATACGGCAAGTGCTGTTCAGATTACTGGCATTAGTGTCAGCTTACCGTATTTTACATGGGAACGAAGACTTCCAACCACATGCTACATTATACGACACGTGTGGTTAGGGCTAATTGCTTATGCAAATCCACAACTTTATTCAAATTTAGGTTGTGGGATCGAATTGAATGTCAAACCAATTGGCCCGATCCAGGTGACACATGATTCGACATGTGAATGAAAGTCTTTGAACCGTATTAAATATGGCAAGTGGGCCCGTTCTGGCTGCTATTTGAAGAGGACTTTCGTGTTTCGACAATATAGTACCTCGTACATTTTCCACTGTCTAAAAATGTGGCTTGTCGACTTTCCCTAATATCTTTTGAATTTTTATCAGAAAAACCCAAATTCATGTTCATGAAAACTAAGATAAAAGACAATTATAAGTATACATACATACATAGAAGAGCGCCTGTTCTTGTGACGTTGGACAAGTTGCACCGAAAGACAAGCAAACTAAAACACTACGCATCCTCCCGCAACAAATAGCTACCTAGAGAATAGCCCGAAATACGTGCTCTGTTCTATCCTCTGTTTCACGGTGTACTTCCTGCTAAATATGTTGAGCTGACTAATCTATTCATCTTTGCGTTGGTCCATTTCCAATAAAAGAAACTACATACTGTTAAGATTGCATCTAAAATATGAATGGAGCTACTGAGAAATAATACAAATGAAAGTCTGTTCACTTCCCAAAATTAATCTAACATTCTTAATCAATGAATTTTTTAAGCACTTAATTGTGTATGTGTAAATTCATTGTTCTCTGGGCGGTAGGTTTTTCGTATCTCGCTTTCCTCCAGGTATTTGATAGCATTATGATTTTATGCAAGAAGAGTCTTATGGGCTAGCAATTTGAATATAATTTGCTACATGTCATATTGGTATATGCAGATTTATCCGGTATCAAGCTGCCATGTGGCAAAATCTTACAAACAGATGTCGCCAAATAATTTAAAGAACGCATGAACTTAGAAATAGCAAACGCAGTTCATCAAACTGTAGCTACAATGCGTAAAACGAAAAAAAGAATCCAATTTTTTGGTATATACTCACAATTTCTTCGTTGTTGGTAAAATTCCTTCCGGAACTGACGTGAGGTTGAGTGAAGTACAGCTCACTGTCGGGAATTTAAGTTTTGACGTTGTAGTACAAGAACAGTCTGTTGGACAGACCATTTCAAAATCCCCGTCGTGATTTTCCTGGGCCGAGTAGACCGAATTTGTTAAAAATAGGATTAATAATAGAATCAGATGAGCCGGTTTCTTCATTTTGGCAAATGAGGGCTTCTTCACAGGAAATAATACTAAAACCCGAGCAACAAATGTTTTGCAGGGAAGCAGGGCACACAATGTTCCTCTTCCACTAACATACTGTTTTTGAGAACAAGACCTTTTCGTGCACTTAAACTCGTTTAATTTTAACGAGTATTGTCAGAGAGTTGAGAGGATTCAAACTACAGTTTTATGTCAATAAAGACTTTCTTTCACACGCTTTTCCTGTTTTTTGAGGACCGTTTTTTTTTTGCATGTGGCACAGGAGGGAAATGGCACTTAAAAGTTTGGGTTGTGTTGTCTTGGTTTTTTTTCCTATTTTCTGCCTGGGTCTGGGTTTTCCGTTCTGGTTAGCGTATCATTAGATGAGAGAACCTCTTTCACCATGAGTCCTGTTGAGTTGAAAAAGGAAGTCAATTAAATCCCAATGGATTAGACGCCGAGTCTCTTCGTTCATTAATTAGGAGAACTAAAGCTAAAGATTGGATTGGATATGCTAGACAATTGTGCAGAGCTGTTTGCTTATACATCGGATCCAATTAATTCGAGAAGTCCGTATTTATTCAGAACGCAAGGGCCAAAAATGCATAAGTGTGACCAACTCGTTGCGAGAAACTCTGTACACCTATAGGCTCAACAACCGAATTTGTAGATTTGGATGTTTCGGAGAAAACCCTAATTATTGTAAATTAGATCACTCCCTTGTTCACAGCCCGAACTCGTTCCAGCGTTCCATGACAATTGTTCCGGAAAAACTTGCCTCGAACGATAAATTGGGAAAAGAAAACATAGAACCAAGAAAATAATGTTTTGCGTATGTACGACGGCCTAATTTTGAAAACGGTGCGTTACGGGCTTCATCTCCCAAATTTGTGTTATCTTAATTGGTTGTGGATCGGTTAAATATAATCAGAGCATTTTTTTTTTGCTAATGTTGAAATTCTTCTTTCAAAATTTGGAATTCAAAATCAATACTTTTTATGCTTGTCCGTAAATTCAAAATCACAAAATCAATGATTTTAAATAATCACTTACGATAAGCACGTGACTTTGAAACCCAATCTGCAAAATCAGCTAAAATTCAATCTCAAAATTACGGAATCAAAATCAATGCTTTTTGCACTTGATCTCAAAATCAAAATCCCAAAATCACTGATTTTATATCATTGACTAAATTAAAATCGTGATTTAGAAAACCAGTTAGCTAAAAATCCACTGCTCGAAAGCAATCTTTTCTGCTTGCTCTCAAATTTAAAATCACAAAATCAATTATTTTAAATCACAGGCAAAATTACATTGTTATTTGAACTATTAAAATCAAACATTCTAAAGGACCTCTTGGAAGTCAAAATCCAGAATTGAAGGGGTTCATCAAAATTTAAATCGTTATTGTGCTCAAAATCATGATTTTATAAGTATTGAATATCAAATTCAAATACTTTTGCCCATCCCTGATTTGAATGTTGCGCATATTTTGTTAGTTTGAGGCTAAAGCTCGAAATCCATGAATTTTAAACGATTTATAAAAGTTGTTTTAAAAAAATTCAAATTTCAATTTTTCTAAAACGACCGAAAATTCAAAAACAAAAAAAACACTGAATCGTGACGTTTGGTTCTTAATTAGAACTGACGTGAAATTGATCTAAAAACGAGAACAACGCCTGTTAGTCATTGTCCTCTGAAGTTGAGGCCTGTTTGATATTGAGAATGGCTTCCAGTTTATTTAAATTAACGGGGCTGTTGAACTTATTATTTTTGGAAGTGTTGCATATGTACTAGAGATTAATTGGAAACGTGTGCCGAGTTGCTAGCCTGAGCTTTAGATTCTGACAGGATTTTGAAGTTGACCTGAGCGGAACGGAAAGCATATTGAAAATTTTGAAATGGGTCCATGGCCCAAATCCGTTCTTCGTCATATTCGGAAAATCAATCAGGAGTAAGTACTTTGTCCTGTACTTCCAAATGGAAGTCTAGCCTTATCGTTGACAGGCAGTCAGAGTGGAAGGGCTTTGAGCTCTAAGCTCTTCGCTCAGGCGTGTGTCAGTCATGAAACCCGAGAATCTCATTAAATCAAAGTATCTCTTCCGCCAAAAAAAATTATGTAGAGTACGATGAGCTCTCGACATGCTCCTCTTATCCTGTCAAATATATTTCACCGGATACAAACCAACTGTGGGCTTTTAACTGGCATAAAACAATAGGCATGGAGTCAAATGAACTACATTAATCCGATTAAAACTGTGTTAATCCCGAATTTCATATTGAATATAGCATAGCATTAAGTTTATCTAGTATTAAAACATTTGACTTGTTTTTTTTTAAATTGACTCTTCAATAAAAACAATAGAGTAAACTGTCAATAAAAATTGTTAAATTAAAACTAATTAAGATGACTTTGCATATACGAGTATACTGTCAAATTAACAGAATATTATGCCTTCACATATTATGTGGGGAAGCAATGCATTTTATAAATTGTATAGCGCGGTGTAATAGCATTTTTTAAAATTTTAAAAGTTGAATACGGTCTTTTTTAATATAATGAAATCATAAATTTTTAAGATATATTCACAAAATATTTAAAGCACGTAAAAAATTACCTAAAATATTATTTTTTCGCATTATATATTTTCTCTCGAATATTGAAATTAATTCTGGCTTTTTTGTAAATAAATATTTCATCTCTGATCATCGAATTATTGATGTAGTAGTTCATATGCTGGGTTATTGGAAACTTTTTGATATTCCAAAATTTGAAAACATTGCACCGACCTGCACCTACACAATAAACCTGATTTTCATTCAACAATTTGCACAGTGTGAAGTGCAAGTGATTTAACTCATATATTTGCAATTCTGCAAGACAGCAGCATGCAGGAAAAGTTACCCGTGCTGCCCAATGTTCAAATCAATGTTTGTTCAGTAGTTACACCCGAGTAACGAGTGTAGTATTTTGCCATTACTGTTGAAAATCGCAAAAACACCTATTATATCAACTTGATGGCTTTACCGCACACCTTCTACCACGTGGATTGGAAATTCTCCAGCTTTTATTCGATATTAGGCAGTATATTTGCCCAAATGTTTTCTGCAGCAATGTCAAGAATTCAGAAAGATTGCAGCCTTTGTTCATCTATAGCACAATAAACTCAACCTGTGATTTTTTTAAACGTTGAATTGAAGCCTGGCTTACAGTAATTATGAAACTAGGTGTGCTTTACGATGGAAACATTATGAAACTATTACACGTAACCATATTGGAACTACTAATTAAACTGTGTAAAAACGTATTTTTGATTTCCCAGAATCCACAAAACATTCCCAGCCCAGCACACAACACTTGCTTTTGGTGCACGTGCCACATGCCATGAATCCCGAATGCCAAGCCACACACCTGTTAAAACAAATCACAGGTCCTAGACGAACTCTTACGTTCCAATAATTTCATATAAAAACTCGCCCAATATCCCTAAAATATTCACACTTCACCTTCCCTCTCTTACAATCCAATTCTAAATCCAGTTCTAAAATCAGAAAACATGGCATCCAAGGCTATTGTTGCTATTTTAGCCCTCTGCGCCCTATCCCCTTTCACTTCAGCAAATGTGCTCAGACAAGCCGAAGTTGAAAGCGAAAACACGTTCTCAACTCAAGTCGAGCTAAACATTTACGAAATCAGTCCCGAGGTCAAAGCCGCCATTGCCTACTTGAACCAAAACGGTCTCAATATCCAGCGACAAGTAGCAAACGCTTATGCAGCTCTACCCAAGGACCAAACTAGCTCAGCCCAGAAACTTGACACATTTCTTGAAGAATTGAAGAAGCAGGTCAAGAGCGTCAACTCAAAGGCTGCCGATGCGGTTCAAACCATTCAAAATGATTTGAACAAGCTTCTTCAAGCAATCAAGGATACCATCGAAGCTCGTCATGCTGCCTTAGAAGCAAATGCTGAGCGACTTCAACAAGAACATGAAGAAGATGCTGAGGACCAACTCAAAGCATTTGAGAACGAATCGGCTGAACTCCGTGCTCAACTTGAAGAGCAATTGGCTGCTCGAGCTGCTGCATTGAAAGCTGATGCGGAAGCTGCAAGTGAACAACTTAAGAAGGATGCTGCTGAACTTTTTAGCCAACTCGACAAATACTCTGATGATCGTCATGTCGACCTTTCCACGCTCAAGGACAACATTCACAATCAAATTAAGGCTGCTGCTGATAAAACCCAGCAACGTATCCGAACCGTCCGCAGCTTTGTTCTTAATGGCTTGCTCCAAATTGACTTCACCGTTAGCAACTACGTTGTATTCAAAGTTAATGGTGATCGATCAGTGGTCAACAGCGCTGTGACCAAATTGAGCAGCGCACTCAATGCAGGTCAAATCGATGATCAACTTGCTGCACTAATCCAGAAGCAAGAAGGCAAGACCATCACGCTCAAAGATGTTCTCAAAGCTTTGGCTCAAACTGTTGCCAACAAGGTATGTCACGTCTGGTTTTTAAAATTTCAAAAATACATATGTTCATGCAATATGCAAAAAGGATAATTTTACCATTTTACATTCACAGGATCAAGCTGCTCTCTTAGATGCCATTGTCACCCGATTGAGCACCTTCGTTTCAACTACCGGGAGTCCAATCAACGATGACTTCAACGTTACCGTCACGATACCCCGTCAATAATTGACACACCGCAATTCGAATATTATTTCAAATATTTTTAGATCGGCATTTTAATTTGAAGATAAATTCCGCAAATAAATGTGTCTATTGTCTCACGCTACAATTCTGGAAATGCGTAAATTCAATAATTCAGTGTTTAACAAAACACCGCCCATTTATACCAGCATCACATTGCAGAATTTTGGAAGGAAAACTCACACGAATTCGCGTAAATTCCGTATAAATTCTACCACATTCCTGTATTAGCCTTTTCTCAATTTTAATCCGGTCATTGAAATTTTAGTCATGTCCCTAGTGCAGAGAGTTGAATGGCAAAAGCTATAAAAGGGAGCATGTGGGTGGAAGCGGAGAGAGTAGATCGAGATTAATAATAGTTCTAGAATGACTGAGTGACTGACAGGTCTTGAAGATCTTTCTTTACGGATGTAGAAAGTAGAGAAGATGAGCTTTACTGCTTTTCCCGTCTTTCCTTAATAGCATTAGACGAGGACGAGAGCAGCTTTACCGTAGTCTTAAGACATTATCACTACCTATCTTACGGACGCGAGAGTGACAGCATGCGCCGCACGTCCGCGTCCACCCGTTTTTTTGCCAGAAAGTGACACCGTGCCATGGCACGCAACACTTTCTTTCCAAACTGGAACCGGAAGGGTCACATGTTTAGGAACAGCTATCAGTTTATTTAGATAATCACTATGTTTTTACAAATATAGCAAAACAGGTTTTTTCTTAATGCTAAGCGCTGCAGTGGTGAAAGTCTTTAGCGCAGCGCCTTGTGAAGGTGGCGGATTTATTTGAAATAGCACCGAGATCGAGTCGACTTAAGACTGAGTGACCATATATTAAAAGTACATTTCGGACTAATATTGTATGATACAAATCAGGACCGAACTGTTCTAGTTAGATTAGATAAAAATTAAATTTTAATAATTTTAATAATTTTAATTTTATATATCGTTTTGAAATTTAAATTCATTTAGTTCCATTGAATTGCCGTTTGCAATATTCAACTGCTAAATGGCGTATGCAGACTAAACCTGCCGCATATTTGTGCATCATTGTTTATCCGGGCTATGCATGAGCACGCATTGCAAATTGCGGCATGTCACTCCGTTCAATTTTATTGTGAATCAGAAATAGCTGTAAATCGTGTGACGCGTGACGTCGTGACCGTGACCACTACGAGAGCGAGATAATTACGAGAATGGGGCAATGTGAGATTCTGTGTCAGTGACGCTATAAAAAATTTTTGCAGGAGGTAAATGGTCTCGAGCTGCCGAAACCAGTTCTTTTTCATCTTGCCTTTGGGTCAATAACTTTCCCATTAGTTTGACTCACCCCTTCCTTCAATTCAATCAATATCCTTTCGGCTTATACGATGAAAAAGCGGAGACTCTGCCATTTGGATATGCACATTTACATTGGACCATCGGAACATAGTCTAATTCGCACACTTCAAATTCGACCGAGACTCTTAAAAAAGTTAAGCCCTCTTTTTCAGGCTCATAAGCCAAATCCTTGTGAATGACTTTCTCCCATATTTTAAGTTTCGTTAAGTTCATAACTTTTTGAATCCACTTTCACTTATGATGCAATCCGATATCAGAATTCCATTAGAATCGCCCATGCTTGTCGAAATTTCTCGAATCCGAAGCATATTTGAAATTTGAATGTTTACTTTTGGTTCAATAAATTCAATTTTGATTTCCAAAATATTTGTGAGTATAATCCTAAGGTTACGTTAAGCTTAACAGGAAATCAAATACGCCCAGAACTGAAATTGAATTCAATCCGACACTCGTATCGCATATCGCGTCTCGCGTCCAACCAAGTCACGAGCCATCGATCAACAACACTTTGAACCCGCCAGATGAAACTGGCACCTAAGAACCAAGTGTAATTCGATCCAAACAAGACGAGAAGGTAGAAAGCCAAACCCAAGTCAATGTAGAACATCGGAGTGTCTCAAGTCTTAAGCGTATTAGATCCTGTCCGCCGTCTGTCTGGCTCAGTTACAAAAAAGAGACGACAGGAATGGTGTAAGTAAAATAATGATAGATAGATCCCACTTAACGCTTTCACAGCCGAGTAAATAATACCTAGGATGAAAACCAAAACCAAACTGGAGTCCTAATAAACGGAGGAGGCAGACACTCGGATCGTGGAAAATTGAGTTCAGCCTGTCAGTGAAATTAAGGTCCCTGGAGACTTTCCTTCCTCCAAAATGAAAAAGAGGCCTCAAGTGTCTGTGGAACCATCCATCCGTAAACCTGTCCTCATATCAAGCTTCCAGCTCTCAACTTGGCTTTAGCTTCTGATGACAAAGTGTGAATTTCAAAAGGGCCTGTCTGTAGTGATTCCAAGTGTCATGTAGACTGTATTAATGAGTTTTTAACGAAGCGTCAGCACCAACCTCCAGTTCTGTTCAATGGAAGCATATGTAAATAGTTTTGATGGATGAAACCTAATACCCTCTTGGCACTTATCGAACTCAGTAGGGTGTACCAGGGATATTCCAATTAATTATAGTGTCGATATTTCAGTTTATGCTCTACTTCCTCGTTCCTGATCCAGGCTTCAGCTTGTTAAATTGTAATTTGGAGTAAATGGAAGCTAACCAATTCTCTAGAACGAAGAGGATGGGCAATTGTGGTAAAATTATTTAGAAAACTGTCATGAAATCCAATTTCAAGCTCCGTTTTATCCACTACTTTTTTTTGTGATGATACTTCAGAAAATTTTGATATACAGAAAAGCTGAACTAACCCCCCAAACCTAAAACATTAAATTTATACTTTATCTTTATAATGTTATTTCATAATTTAGCGTCCAATTTAAATCAATGCAATTTTGAAAAGTAAATTCAAAACTTTTTTCCGTGTAGAACTATTCAATATATTTAGACCAAAAGGTCTTATGGGATGGTCCTGTCTGTCCGTCTGTCCGACCGGGATTTTTCCGGAAGCAGACGCACGAGTTGTATGTAAAGAGGTATCAACGGAAGCTTAAATTATTTGCTTAGAA
>JAQFYU010001957.1:0-13118 GCA_034694905.1 Ceratophysella granulata
TCTCCATAAAGTCACCAAGTAAAATTCAAAATATCTACCTTCCCGCTTGGGTCAACTTATGTTATCACTATGTATAAATACTAAACCGACTGCCTAGAAGTGTATAGCTTCGTATGTTTTCATACGTTCACCGTGTTGAGTAATGGATTCAGTTCGTATTTTCATACGTTCACCGTGAATTAAATCCGTGCGACGGACGGGCTCGTTTAGCTGGTCTAAAGATAAACACACGCATGCTCAGAAATTTTGAGCATAACAATTACCGCTCAATATTTTCCTACTATATTTACCTATTTACATGGCTAAAAACTCGGCGTAAGGCGACAATTGGGCGGGGACAATTGCCCGGGCGACAATTGCGCGGGGACAATTGCCCAGGCGACAATTGCCCGGTGCAACAATTGCTCGGGTACAATTGCGCGGGGACAATTGGGCGGCGACAATTGCCCAGGCGACAATTGTGCGGGGACACTTTACTTTGGGCGCCGAAAATTATTTGGTATTAAGGTTGAGGATTCATCCAATTATTGCAAATTGCATTTGCAAAAATAATTTACATAGGGAATACACCTAGCTGCTAATCCTGGTATAGTTCATAGTTCATATTCAAATACAACTTCAAATTATTGCTATCTCAACTTGATACTACCTAAATAAATGTGTCTGTGCTTATGTTTAACCCAAAATATAACCAGCCGAGCAATTCTCCTCGCGCAATTGTCCCCGAGCCATTGTCGCCGCGCAACTGTCGCCCGGGCAATTGTCGCCGGGCAATTGCCGCATAATCAAACTCGGAATGCGTTACTTATTCTGCACAATTTGCCCGTTTTGCCCATTATTCGCTATACCTGTTTGAATATTGTTTTTTCTTCCAAATTTTACTTGATATGGGGATGGGGATGCTTGAATACTCCTTCAAAATTTCACTTCAAATGGAATTAAGTGATATCACTTGAAATGGAATTTGGTGCTGAAAAGGTTCGTTGAATGATTACTGTTTCTTCAAAACTAAGTAAACAAGTGTTACTTGTGGAAGCCTGAATAAAGGGATTTATAAAAAAAAAAAAAAAAAAAAAGTACGCAGTTTGAATATTCATTCTTCAAAAATTTCACTTAAATTTCTAAACTGAGTTGTTTGGTAATCTAACTTTATGAACGGTGTTGCTCTCAGGTTCCTCCTGATAACAGTGAGTAGTGATAATAGTGTTTGCCAACTCAGTGAATAGGCTTTTAATATGCATTTTTAATTTGTAACGTCCTCTTGACAAACGGTGTGCATTACTGTTTGAAATCTTTGTTGGGCTTCACAGAGTCCCAGGCAGGCAGGCAGGCAGACAGACACGGAAGACAATTATATATATTAATTAATATCGTATAGCAACATCTAACATCTTCAATAAGTACTGCATAGCAACTGCTTCCTACTCATAAACTGTGACTCATAAACCCTGTGCTTAGTAGTTTGACCTCATTGACTTTCCACATTGCTTGGTAGCCAGGTCTCTTTTACCAGTTTTATCTGTTTAGTAGACCTGGCTAACATCCTGTCCTGTCTGTCTGTCCGAGGCGGGACGCTTTTTTTGTACGTGGAGCAACGGAGCAAGTCAGGCATTTTGAGCCGATCGATCAGAAGCGCTTTTGCGCTGCACCAGGAGCATAGGCCGAAACGCTGCCAGAAGCCAGAGAGGGTCCTTCTACATTAAATTGAAACCCCATATTTTTTGGAAGTGTATTTTGAATATATTTTTAATATACGTCTTTAATCTCAAAGCTCACAAACTTAGACAACTGGTTGAATGTTGCGTGAAGCGCAACAGAATTTAGATTTCTGAAGGCAAAGTTTCACTATGCGACTGCGAAATCGTTTTGCTTGAAATCAAGTTCGATAATTGCGCGAAGCGCAAAAAAATTGGTTTCTGAAGGCGAATTTTCGCTATCCGGCCCATGAAATCGTGGCGTTTGAAGTATATTTAGAGAATTGCGCGAAGCGCAAGAAAATGTTGGCTTCTGAAGGCGAACTTTCACTATCCGACCTCTAAAGATTTCACTATTCACAACGGTATTGAAGTAGGGAAACTTCATTCTGAGTTGGAAAGCCCGATTTTCAAATGGGGTTGAACTTGGGTCAATTTCGATCGGGGTTGGCCCGGGTGATTTTATACTGGGGTGGCACTAGCACCAAAGGCACCATGCGATCCAAGTATGTCTGCGTCTACCCTTGGAAGTAAGCCTCCATGGCCATAGCACCGGTGTGTGTGAATGCTTAAGGCCATGGACTCGGAAAAATTATCAAAAAAATATTTTTCTATACGTTTTCGACAGAATGAGCGCATGACTCGCTCTTTTGGAAAACCATTGAATGTCTAGCTAGTTTTGACAAAATGAGTGCATTTCATTTCTAGATTTTTTAAGAATACTTTTGAATATCTACCCCTTAGGCTACCATTTAAACTTACCATAAAAAATCCCTTTTTGTACCATAATTTGACTGAAAATGACCTGAACTTGTTTTTTCCCCATAAATCAGCTTTTTACCCAGTCAAATAGGCTGATACTGACCCAGCTGTTTTCCACCCAAAAAAACCCTGAATTATATAGAATATATGAATTATTGTGTAAACAACGGGTTTCTGAATAAATACCACGTTCTCTGTACCCATTATAATCGAATATTCAGGGATTTTTTTTGGGTGGAAAAGATCTGGGTAAATATCAGCCTATTTGCAGGGGAAAAAAAGCTGACTTATGGAAAAATCAAGTTCAGGTCATTTTCAGTCAAATTATGGTACAAAAAGGGATTTTTTTATGGTACACAAAATATTAAGTCTACCCTTTATTGCAGGGTTCGTAGGAAAATATTATATGTATTAATGCATTGAGGGAAAGAGGTACGTAATTTGAGTGAGCCGCCGAGGAAAAAACACCAATGAGAGAGCCGAGAGTACAAAAAGTCCAAATGCCATTGGTGTTTTTTGCATATAATTAATACATATAATATATCATGATATTTTGGATATTTTTGAATTAAGGGCTTAGTTGTGTATATAATTGCATCTCGTGGTTGGGAGGAAAATATCAAAAATATCAATGATGTCTTCGTGAAAATATCATGATAATTTCAAATTGTACATCAACCGCCAATGAGGTTCCCAATTTAGCAAATGTGGACCACAAACATCGCAAATCGCGAAATTCTTATGTGTGATTTGCATATGTAGCTTCACCTAACTACTCTGAAATCGTTAGCAATACGTAGAGCATGATGTATAATAGAAACAATTGAACTCCACTGAAATGGAGTTTCCACCAAATGTCAGATATTTAACGGTTACGACACTGCATGTGAATTAAGATAATATGTGCTTGTGTCGTGTGAGTGAGCACAGCACAGTTTCGAGTAAGTACAGTAAATTAACACGGGGAGGAGCTTACTATTTCGAAACTACGTGTCCAATACATAACAGATTCTTATGATCAACAATTGTATCACCACGTTCGAGTGATTTTGAAATACGTATTCGATGTGTAAGCTGAGTGAGTTGCTGAATTGAACAATCCGATCGGGCATTTTCTCCCCTTTGCTTTCTACTCCTCAAACCCGATTCTTCTGCTTCTCAACCCAAGAATTCTCTTTCCATTCTTGTAACTGTAACGTACTTCGATTGCAACTTCTATAACCCTTGGCAATTTCTCCTTTCCAGCTGATAACGTCAGCTCAACACCTTTCCAACTTCTCAAGGTTCGTCTTTATTTCTATTGTCTCGTATCTAATTCCACCTTCCAATTCCAACTCGCGCCGCTGTATTCCGACTCTTAACCCGAACATACATTTTCTCATTTCCTGGCTCCAGCTTCAACTTAAACTTAATACCAACTTCAATTTTCAACCGTGAGATTTTCTTCTCTCTTGATTTACGTGACCCCTACTCAACCCGTGACCCATGGTATTTTCTTGTATCTATACCTTCAAATCCAAACCGCAAAATTAGAGTATAGTTTTCTTCCTTCCCGATTTTGAAAAACCCGTGACTTGTTTTTCTTTCATCTAATCTCCATTTCCAATCCGAGGCATTTTCTTTCCTGCTTTCAACTCTAATTTTTTGTACAACATTTCTAAGTTGCTATTATAAATCCGTGACTATTTCAGTTTTATTGTATCGAATTCCAACCCGTGACATTTTGTCAAAAACACAGCGTTTTGTTGATTTTTTAGTTTTCAGGGCAAATAGGGATTATAGGGTCAACAACATTACAATATTTAACTTCTGAATTGAAGTAAATTTTCTATTCCTAAAATCTATTTGTAGCCAATCGAACAAAATTTTGGTCAATTTAAGTCAATATATAGTTTTTGGGTCACTTAAAAGTCATCGGGTCATCGGATCGGGGTCAACTATACTTTGTTAGCTCCGGAAATTCATTTTGAAAATTTTAGAACCTCAACTGACCCTGTACCACTTCCCAGTGCCGAGATAACCGGTAACAACCAGACGGAAACTCCAAAATATATAAGAATAAGAATATGTGAACAAATCGAGAATATGGACTGACAATACAAAACATCGCATTTGACTAAGTAGTATACAACAACTTGATGAGCTTTTATTATTTTAAATATTTTAGTTGTAATAAAAAAATCTTATCTGTAAGTAATTCAAAACGTTTTACTTGCCTTCCGGTGAAGCGTCCTGAGATGACAAAGAAAACCGACTAGCTTGAATATCAAGAAGTGCTGATGACGTATCCACTGGATTCTCGACGATCAACTCTGTGCCGGTACGGTTCGATAAAATAAGTGTATCATCCATTTCTTCAATTCGTGCGATACCCTTGTGAACGGTCCGAATATGCGCCTTTCAAAACACAACACACTCGTTAGTATTTATAATCAATCCCCCAGGACAGGTTCATATTAGGAATTTATATGACAAGCACTGGATTTCCAATTTCCAACGGATTACGCTTAGAGAACCAAACTCAAACACACACTACCCCGTTCCTTTCCTACTTGCTATTCTTAAAATTGAGACTTTTATTAGAGTCGAGACCGATTGTATTTCAGTTCTCAGAAACGTTGTTTGTACTCGCTATTTACTCTGCATTATTATATAAATTAAATCCCATTCAAGGTTTGTCATTATGGATTATGTATTTGAACAGAAAGATCCATACCATATAGGGATTTTTTGGGCCAAATCGACGGGATTTGGAGGATTTTGGGCCTCGCACCGATTTGCTTATCTTTCTCCTACCAAGAAATTCGTATGTGGGATGGATGGCGAAAAAATTCGTATGTTGTGTATGTACAGATCAAAGTTTTTATGTACATAAATGGACAAATTCATTATTATCTAGTCGATCTAATAAAATATATCTAATATATATTACATATGTATTCTAAGTATATATGCAATATATTGTATATATAATTTAGGGTCGGGTTCGGGTAGTGCTCGGCAACCCCGCTCCAAGTCCGGAGGGTGGTACTTTTTCCCTCCGGAGAGCCGCATTTCTCTCCGAATTCGCTAGGAGGGAGAACTTCCCGGAGAGCCGCATATATCTCCGAATTCGCTCGAAGGGCAGATTGGATAGCTACAGAGATGCCCAAACCTAGGGTACCGGAGGGTCCGGGACCCATCGAGAATTCGCGCGGGAGTCTGGGACCCACCGGGAATTTTGACAAATAAATTAAAAATTCACCTCCAGAAACCAAAAAAAATTGCGCTTCACGCAATTCGGGACGTTGAACTCAAATACTATGATTTCGCGGGGTCAGATAGTGAGAATATGCCTCCCGAATCTAGAATTTTCTTGAGCTTCGCGCAATTTGCGGTAATGAATTTAAAGGTAATGAATTAAATAGTGTAGTCGCGTGGGGTCAAACAGTGATTTTCCAACAGTAACGTTTTTCTTCGCTTCACGCAATTGTAGAAGATAAAGTTTTCAATTAAAGAGTGTAATCTCGCGGGGCCGGGTCATCCGAAATTGAATTTGAATTCAGCAGACAAATTGTTTTTGTCCTTCGCGCCATTGTCGAGGGGTCTAACTTTCGAATTGTATAATCTCGTAGGGTCGGAATTTAAAAATCGCCTCCAGAAACCAAAAAAATTTACGCTTCGCGCAATTAACGATGATAAAAATAATGAAATAGAGATGATTGATTTGAAAAATGTATTCATTTGGCTATTTTTGGCCAAGCCCGATTTTTCTGGGAAAATGACTAAAAAGAAAATAGAGGGAAGGAAGGAGAAGGAAAAAGAGGGAAGGAAGGGAAAAGGAGGGGAAGCGCTCGCCGGCTTGGACTTTCAAAAATATAGTCTGGGGTATCGGGAAACATTTCCATTGAGCATGTCTCCTATCGGTTAAAGTCAGCGGAGTCATTTCGCTCTCTGGAGATACCTCCCACCTCTTTGGAGAGAAACAGTGCATAGATCTCCGCAATCCGCAAGTATCTTCCTCTCCGATGTTTGACGAAGAGCTAGCTATCCTCCGAAAGTCGGAGCGGAGACTGGAAAGCTGGATAGCTCTCCGCCTTAAGCCGGAGGAGTGAAGAGCCCTTTTTCTCTTCGATGCGGAGAGCGAAGAATGCAAAGCACTAGGTTAAGGTCGTGCTGTTTTTCATATAGTAACCCAACTCCGAATCTGACTGACACAACTGGAGCGGAACAGGGATTACAATATCCGCCGGATCGGGATCCGGATCCGGATATTTAAAAAGCAATTTTAACTTTGAAATTCGATAATTCTGCATTTATTTCTTGATAAATCAACGCTGGATATTCATCTTATATTATTCAATGCGTTTTTGCAGGTACTTTTGGTACATATAATAGTTATTTTGAACGAAAGTGTGAGTAAGGAAAGACCCTAAGACCCACCCTAAAGACCAATTGAAGGTTCTATGTACGTCAATTGGTCAATTCTACTGTAATCTGACATCTGACCGACGGTTTTGGCCTATGTGTAACTTGATCAAGTGTATTCTGACCGATTACCTATTTTCAATTTTAGTTTTTCTCATTCTTCTACTTTTCATATCTGCTAGGCTCACCTCTCTGACAATGATTGACACTCACTGTAAGATTGGAACAGTTATCGTAAAGCTAGAATTACTTAGTTGAGCTTCAGTTCAGTGTGAAATGATCGCATGCCGTGGCCTAGAAGCTGGCTGCAGAATGTATTACATTACAGTTATCATTACAGATTGTATTATAAAAAAACTGGAAAGACCTGCGCAGAAAAGTTCCAGGAGCTGGAGAACCCAAGGTTATCGTTTTTGTCTTTGATTCGGTTGATGTAAATAAAAACGATACCCGGGCAAATTAATGTAGCTCAAAAACCAAGCTCGTTCAAGTTACCTACTCATCGGCCAATTGTCGTATATCCCCTGTGTTGTCGGTCAGACTAGAATCGACTCATTGACCGTGCGCGGGAATGAAAGCTCGTCCAATGTTTCATCGTTCATTCCTGACCTTCGATTGTTACACATACACAAGAAATCTTGTTCGAGAAGAAGCACTAGGGTGAACTTCGTCAATATTAAGTCAATTTCATTGGCCGAAGTTAGTGATCCTCGCGATCTAAGAATCAATGTTTGCCATCTCTTCTCCTAAGGAGTTATTGGGCATGTAAATAAGGCATAAAATGGCACAATAATCAAAAATCGATTGTGCTATAGTATCCGGATCCGGACCATGGCGGATCCGGATAGCGGATAGTACATTTTAACGACGGATATCCGGATAGCGGATCCGGATCTGGATCCGGATTGTAATCTCTAAGCGGAACGCCTATACGAATTTGGTCCATTAGCATATCTTCACTTATATTAGCGCTTCGAAGTGCGCACAAACTCTCCAAATGACCATTAATAAAGCGTTGCTAAGCACCGGGTCGGCACTGTGAGCTGGAGGGCACAAATAAAATGCATTCGCTCAACAACGAGTCATGCATTTAGATTTAGCATGCAGAAGTAAGAACAGTGAACAGTTGTTGTCATACGCTGCCATTTTGTTGACCCTTCACTAAGGACTCAGCAGGGTCTCATTTATTCTGAAGACACTCAAAACAAGCCTCTTCCAACGACATCATTTGTTCAATGAAATCGGTTCCTAATTCTGGTTGCAAGGTGAACAGCGTTGCTCTAAACGAAAGGCCCGAGTGCTTGTAGGACGGCATTTCTTGTAAAATTCTGCAGTTTAAGTTTAGTTGGTCATTTTTATTGAGCTCTTTGACAGGAACGAAACTTTGAATGTGTATTTGAGGAATCAATACGTAGCATTTTCCTTCACTAAATTGATCAGAGTAGGCATGCAGTAAGCAGTAACTGGTGTACCTTCAAATTGATGTTTCTATGAAAAGACTTCTGACAGTACTGGCATTCAAACACTTTCGAATCTTGATTTCGATGTAAATTTGCCACAATATGTCCCTGCAGAGCTGCATTGGATTTAAACCTCGTCAGGCATACCTAAATTGATATTAAGTAAACATTATATAGTACATGCTATTGTGTATTCCGGGGTAAGAATATCCGTGAGGCGTAAGAAATTCCACCCCCGAGTGAGAGTGAGATTGACTACTCTAATTTTTTGTTGTTCTGACCTTGCAAAACCAACAATTGGGCTCGAGCGCTGGGGCTTGGAGCGATAAAGTCGCCATGCAAAGACGTGGGGTGTATATTTCTAGCAATTTCGTGGAGAGAGAAATCTGCTCCTCTCATCTAAACTAATGTAAAACTTCCTCTTCAAAATAATATTTGAAGCTGTAGGAATTTTCTAAAAACACTGCCGAGCTGGGATATAACGTAGAATTGTCTGCAGATTTCTAATCTGTAAATGCCCTCTATGAATTGCCCGCTATGATTTGTCCCGCTATGGAATGTCGTGATACGTACCCCAAAGTGATACCGAATCGTAGATCGGGATACTTGCTCGTAAAATTTTGTAGTATTTTTCGTGGGCTGGTGACTGTTTCAGTACCAGCGCTAGACTAGGTCTACGGAAGGGCCTAATTGTGTATGTTAGGGTCACCAGGTATTTGTATTGTGTTAGGCCACATGTTAGCGTCACCTGTTGTAGGCGCGAATTAGTGGTATTGTCTCACAGTCTCCCATTCCCCAAGCCAAGGACGACGGCACCTAAACTACAATTAACGTGTTGTCTATCTGCGTTCATTTATTAGACCTGGCCTACTAGGCTTAGGGCTTATGCGATTGCCCTATCTGTCCGTCCGTCCTCAATTTTCCATCCACAGTGGAAGTTACAGGCCTTGGTTCCAAGTCAGTTGGGAGAGCCAAGGGGTTAACTTCATTCCACTTCACACCTCACTTCAAGTGTAAGGAAAACTATAAACATTTTGTGAGTGCTTATGTGTTTCCTAAAGTTACAGGCCGCATGCCAACGTTCACCTATGATCCACTCTACTGGAGTCACACGCAGGGCTTACGGCTGGCCGATCCGAACTTCTTCAGGCCAGGTGACGTTGAGCTGCTCCTGGGTGGGGATGTGTTTTGGGATATTCTACTCGACGGAAAGAAACAAGGACCTGAAGGGACTCCTACAGCCGTCAATTCTACCTTGGGATGGCTCATTGTCGGGCCTGCTCTGACTACATGTCCAGAAATCAAAACCTATCATGCTCAGACCAGCCTCGACGACAAGTTACAGCGCTTCTGGGAGCTTGAAAGCGTTCCAGAGAGACCGGTGGTGAGTCAAGAGGAGGAGGCCTGTGAGGAACATTTCCAATTGACTCACTCGAGAGACGAGATGGGAAGGTACATGGTGAGACTGCCGTTCAAGTCCACAGCACCCGACTTAGGACCCTCCAGGGAGATAGCAGTCCGCAGACTCAAGCAACTGGAGAGGCGTCTGGAAAGAAGACCAGAAGTTAAGGAGAAGTATCAAGATTTCATGAAGAAATATCTGGATTTGGGTCATATGGTTAAAGTGCAGAAGCCCAGTGTCATGGATCCTACCAAGTGCTGCTACATACCACACCACTTTGTGTTCAAGAATCCAGCCCAACCTAACAAATTCAGAGTCGTGTTCGACGCGTCGGCCAAGACTGCGTCCGGAACATCGTTGAACGAGACGTTAATGGTAGGTCCTACCATCCAAAGGTCCATAATCAGTTCTCTTATGAATTTCATGGTACACAAAGTGGCATTCGTCGCTGACATCGAAAAGATGTTTCGTCAAATTCGTATGCATCCTGAGGACCACGACTACCAGAGGATCCTTTGGAGACATGAACCTGAAGGCGAGATTGAAGAGTTCCAGCTTGTCACAGCCACATATGGGACTGCCTCAGCTCCGTTCCAGGCCAATCGTGTTCTCAAGCAACTTGCAGATGACGAATCTCACGACCTTCCTCTGGCAGCTGAAGTTGCACGGAACAACTTCTTCGTGGATGATATGCAGGCCGGTGCTCCAGACGTTCTCTCGGCTCTCAAGACTCAACAGGAGCTGTTGGAGTTGATGGAGCGAGGAGGACTCAAACTGGTGAAGTGGGCATCAAATGAACCTGAAGTGATTTCTGCACTGCCACCCGAGTACAGATCTTCTCAATCTTCACTCCCTATGGACGATGACTGTGTTGTGAAGACCTTGGGCCTACATTGGGACACGACGACGGACCATTTCACGTTCAAGGTCACGCTACCTGCCGTAAGCCCAATCTTAACCAAGAGAACTTTTCTTTCTGAAATTGCACAGACATTCGACCCGCTGGGCTGGCTGGCTCCGTCCATCGTGAGGGCCAAGATCATGTTCCAGGAACTTTGGAAGATCAAGGGAGATTGGGACGATCCAATTCCATCCAAAGTCGAGTCTGAGTGGAAGCAGTTCAGAAGTAATCTCACACAAATTGAACGACTCCAAATAAACCGGTGCTTCAACCCACACCAGGCTTCGCATCTGGAACTACATGGTTTTTCGGATGCATCCGAAAAAGCGTACGGGGGTGTGGTGTATGTGCGTGCTTTCGACCCAGACAACGGACCTGTCATCTCTATTCTCATCGCCAAGACTAAAGTGGCACCTGTGAAGACTCAATCCTTGCCAAGATTGGAGCTCTGCGGTGCACTTCTCCTGGCCGACCTCATGAAACTTGTGCAAGTGACACTCGGAATCCAGTTCCAGGCAGTTAAGGCGTGGACGGACTCCACCACAGTGCTTGCGTGGATTCGTTCTTCTCCAGTTCGATGGAAAACATTTGTAAGTAATCGAGTCTCTAAAATTCAAGATCTTGTGTCCGCAGAGCATTGGGGACACGTGCCAGGGATCGACAACCCAGCCGACTGCGCTTCGAGGGGAATCGACCCAGCTGACCTCATAAATCATCCTCTCTGGTGGAATGGACCAAGGTGGCTTTCGGACTCGAACCCAGAACCTGCTCCGCTCTCGAGTTCGACGAAGGATGAAGAAATCCAGAGTGAAGAGAAGAGTATAGCAGTGGCTTCTCACGTTCAAGTCATTCCACCTGATTCCATATTCAAGCGGTACGGAAGCTTACTCAAGTTGAAGCGAGTCATCTCCTGGTGCTTCAAGTTCTATGACAACTGTAGGAAGAAGAAGAACGAGCATTCCACATCGTGCCTGGGAATCCTGACAGCAGCAGAACTGGACAGAAGCTTCCTAGTGCTCATCCGACTTGCTCAAACCAACTATTTCAAATCTGAATTTGAAGCAATTCTACAGAAGAAACCAATTCCAAACAGAAGCAAGCTGCTCAGACTCAATCCGTTTCTTGACGAATCTCAACTACTGCGGGTTGGCGGACGTCTCAAGAACGCTCAGATTCCCGCAGACAGAAAGTGTCCACTCATCTTACCTGCTCATCATCCTCTCACGGAACTCATCATTTCTCATGAGCACAAGGTGAACATGCACGCGGGGCCACAGCTTCTTCTCAACATCATCCAAGCCAGATTCTGGATCATTGGAGGCCGTGATGCAGTTCGACGGTACGTGAAGAAGTGCGTCATCTGCACAAGACACTCTGCTCGACTCCACAACCAGATGATGGGCAACCTACCTGAAACCCGTGTGACTCCAACCAGACCGTTCCTGACTACTGGTGTGGACTATGCAGGACCGTTCAAGATGAGACAAATGCTTCCACGGAGTAAGGTGAACTTTAAGGTCTACATTTGTTTGTTCGTCTGTTTCAGCACTCGAGCAATTCATCTCGAGCTTGCCACATCGCTCAGCACTGATTCGTTCCTCATGGCGTACCGTCGACTCATCGGCCGAAGAGGAAAGTGCAGTGACCTCCACAGCGACTGTGGAACAAACTTTGTCGGTGCAGATTCAGATCTGAAGGAACTCATGGATCTGCTGCTGTCCGAGACTCACAACAAAATCGTGGCAGATCAGCTTGCTGCTGAGGGAACTCAGTGGCACTTCAACCCACCCAGTGCACCACACTTCGGAGGACTCTGGGAGGCTGGTGTTCGTTCAGTGAAGCAGCACCTGCGTCGTGTCATCGGGAACACAATCCTCAATTATGAGGAATTTTTGACCCTACTAATCCAAATAGAATCTTGTCTGAATTCCAGGCCGTTAACCCAAATGTCTACAGATCCGAGTGACCTGACTGCCTTGACGCCTGGTCATTTCCTTGTTGGTGGCCTGCTCCAGACGCTGCCTGAAGTTGACCTGACATCCGAGAAGCTGAATCGTTTGACGAGGTTCCAGCTTGTACAGCAGCTCCGCCAGCATTTCTGGAACAGATGGTCGAGCGAATTCCTCAGCCGTCTTCAGCAGCGTCCCAAATGGCTCAAACCAAAGAAGGAAGTTTCAGTTGGTGATCTAGTTCTCGTCAAGGACGACCGTTTCCCTCCAAACAAGTGGCCACTTGCTCGTGTGATCAAGACTCATCCGGGATCAGACGGTCATGTACGTGTTGTCACACTCAAGACAGTGGAAGGCGAGATGCAGCGTCCAATTGTCAAGCTTTGTTCATTACCTATCATCGGTGCAGAAGATAACGCTGAAGAATCTCTTTAGTTTTGATAGGGATCTATCAAGGCGGGCGGGATGTCCGGCCGTACATTACATTTCTTATTCTTGACCTCGTGAACTCCAGTTCACGTTTTATCTGTTTCTAATTTTAGC
>JAQFYU010001958.1:0-13117 GCA_034694905.1 Ceratophysella granulata
GATCGGTGGAGATCCGCGAGATCTTGGGTCAATCTTTAAAATTGGAGAAGTTGGTTTAACTAACTATCCGATCTCTGTTAATCACTTATACAATATTTGCATAAATCAATAGAGTGATGCATGGTTTAGGTTTTTTTTGAGTTCGAAGAAGCAGAGCAAGTATTTCCGCAGTGGTATTGTCATTTAAGTTGCTAGGCCATTGCACGAATTCGTTCTGACCTGTTTTGCTAGTAAGTAGATTTTTGAATTGGAATTTGGATTCCAGGTTCAGTATTCAGTACATAGTGTTTTGTCCTTTTGTACCAACCCGAATAATTTGACATTGAAGTTTGCGTCTTAAAATTTATGTTTACAATCCGGTCAAAGATTCAGTCTAGGAATGTCTGAGAACGGGAACTAGCCTTAAATATGGCAACACCAACTAGCAAACAAGGACTATACGTCAGATATGTAGTTGGGCGAACGTGTTCATGGGACAATCGAATACAACAATTGTCCACAACAAGCAACAATAATCCTGTATATCATTCACATATCATAAGGTTACTTGGAAACCAATAGAAAATTGCAAGTGTAATCTTGCAAAATAGAAATTAAACCTGGTAAATGCTAAACTGGCGCATATCAATTTTTGGTCGTTTTTATTTCGATACAAGATATCCGACGTCTACATAAAAATTCCTTTGACACTGTTGCCAGATTTCAGATTCCGCGATTACACATTCAAATAGCTAAATGCTTGGTGGCCAACAATTGTCACATTGAATAATGAAACCTATACCTAATATAAGATGCATGAGTTTCATTTTTGTAAATGCTCTAAATTCAGTATATGATTAGCTTTTTCTGCTCATAAAACGGATATGCCTTCCTGCATACGTACAATATACATCGCTTTTATACATAGTTTAAGTAGTTTGATTTTCGAAAGTTTGAAGTGTTTGTGAATTGTGTTTTCGTCCACCCGGCAAAAAATCCTGCTTGCGTCCCTGTTGCTTCATATCCTCCAATTGAATGATGCTTACCGCTTGCAGTAGTCACCTGCCTCTAATTTTTATTATTATTTGAAGGGCAAAATATATCTCACACAATCTCCCTTGAGTCTATTTTTCACTTTTACTGCAATTTATTAGAGTAGTTACATAGACTACTTAACAATCGGCTAATAAGGTTTAATGTTATTTATCGCTTTTACGAATATCGTTAAGAACTACTTTCTGCAAAAGGAGTCTTCTACATATTTCCATTTCCCAAGCTTGTTACCTATGCTACGGGCCGATTACGCTGATTCGATGCGAACCAGAAAATATTCTCATGTCACTCTTCACTTGGCCAGAATATTCTCAGCCCTGAAATGTTTCGGGTGTCCTTTTCTGTTATTGCTTGAATGCTCCAAAATGCCGAATGCATTTTACTTCCAAATTGGGAAACTTTGAAAAATGTTTGACGGCGGCTTTTACTTGTGAAGTAATAATGTGCTAGTCTATTCATAGGCCTATTGTGCCCAATTCACATTCCACCCAAGTCTCACACAATGTGCAATATTTTCAGATGTTCAGCGCAAATACGAAAGTATTCCAGTTCAGCAGGAACAGAATAACCAACATATAAACTTCGTAAATCAATAGCATTGACATTTACTCACAAATTAAGAAGTTTCCGATTCTTTGTCTCCAGCATATACATGTATATTTTTCACTTGTTACTTTGTTAAAGGTGACTGGTACCTCGTACTGGCTATTTCGGGAATACTGAAGAAGGCATATTCCTTGTGTATTGCACCATTAGGCTATGTTGGCTTGGGTTTGATCTCAAAGTTTATATTCGCTTACTGAAATCACAATCCAAAACCAAGGAATGGAAAGTTGAAAGTTATAAGTAAGGAAAACTGGGATTCTGAGATGTCGATAATGTTAGATAAGTATTCGAATTTTCTAAACGAATGTTCTAACATTCTTTGGATATTCCAAATATGTTTTGCTAAGCGGTTCTTTGAGGCGGGAATTAAGTGGATGTTCCCTGGTTTTGAAAAAAATTGTGGAAAGCATCTGGTTAGTTCAAAAGATTGAAATGAATGAGGATGAGGACAGAAAATGGCGAGAATTTAAGTACTTTAACCTTTAAGTTTGGAAGACGAGCTTCATATTTTAATCAGTTTTCACTTTGTTGTTATTTGTTGTGTTGTTTTGCGGTTGTTATTTTTTCTGCTGTTGTTTCTCATTGAATTGGCACATGGATATCGGGTTCCTCTATTTTATCATATATTAGGGGTAGTCAGATGGAGTAGCTTAAGTAAATAAGTGATTAAAAAAGAGTTTTGGTTTTCGCGGCAGAATATTTCATTGGCTGCTGAAGTTAGCAAGTAAGTGGAAAAGTGTAAAAGACCTAAGTAGGTCTGGAACTACTTTCCCAATCACTTCTCATTGCTTTTTTCCTTTTGCTCGCGGTAATTGGTTTTGTACAATTTTTTTGAATTTTGGCGGTTCGAGCGACAGGCGTTTATCATGCTTAAGTAAAATCGATGATTTAACAATCACATGGAAAACTGATTACTTGCTTACTTTTCTAAGCAATTCAGAAGTAAGTGATTCAATCTGACTACCACTAATGCAAATGTCTTTACTCTAAAAATTTAGGCTTCATGCGGCGTCTCCCTACTATCAGAACCTAAAATACTAGAATTTATGTTATCAGAACAGATTTTTAAATTATAGTTACCATAACAGAACTTTCAAATAGTGCTGTTATCAGAATACAAGGAAAAGCTACAACGGGTGAAATGTTTCACCCGAATTTCACGGAATTATTGAATACAACGAAGTGAAATCTCTGTTAAAAATAGGACTTTTCATTTCACTGGCCGTTTCACGCAAAATGAATATTAGCCTTTAATACAACTTTGACATGAATTTTTTTGTGAGACAATTTATTTGTTATACACAAATGTGACAAGGTTGTTGGGCCTATGAAAATCAACCACTGAAGTAGATCGCATTTGGAGCAGCGACTGAGAATCCCAATTATATAAGTCAGAATTTTCTTCAGAGAATTATTTCCCGAAAAAGTGAATGACAACCATAAACCAAGTTATTAGTGCGAGGTTTACTCGAATTAAAGAATTAAAAAACATAGAGAAACTGAACGTGGATGTGTTTTTAATGTGGTATAATTGTTTTGCTGTTCCTTCTGATACAAATTTAACTTACAAGTTTTTGAATACAATATAGGTATAGTATATAGTTAAAAATAACTATTATCAATACAATTTACAACTCGTTTGAGCAAAATACCTGATCCACAAACGAAATTGTAACATCTGCTCTATTCTATAGTAGGCGAGGATAGTTTACTAATACTCAAAATGATTTATATTCCTTTACTAAATCAAACTAACACAACAATAGAAGAAGTTTTGGAATTTCTGGATGTACGTTCGGCTTGTGATGTGAAGAATTGGCTCAAAGCTTACAACAATACTTCTTTTTCCTGTTAAGGAGCCCAGAACATTTGACTTGAGCCACTTCTGTGTATCCGCCCTTGCATCTTCCTCCGTTGAAATTTCCACATGGCAACCAGAAACAATGTGGCTCTCCAGAACCTTCCACTTGAGCAGCAACCCCGATGAAACTTGCTAATGAAAACGTAATCAACGCCACTATTAGAAACGATGAGACCTTCATAATTTTGGAATTGAAAATTTAAAAAACTCGAAAATAGTGATCTACTCGTATATTTACAGTTTATTGAGTAGGTTAAACTTTCGCGTTGGGGTTCCGAATCAGTGTACTGTGCCATAGACAAAGCTTTTAAGCCTTTTGTACTCGTGGTTAAACAGGATGCAAGATGCGTCATTTACTCTTCGCGGTACTCGGTACTGCCATAAAACATCTTCCGATTTCTATTTAATGTTTGTACTTTTAGGTAAGTAGGTTGTGATTTGTGTAGATTGTTTTGTTATTAATGCTCATGCTCCAGATACCATAGATACCATTTACTCTTTCACCCGAACACCAATAAAATTGCAGAACCAAATACCAGACCAAACTTATCTATCAATTTTAACGTCCCATGCTTTTTAAATCTGCAGCTGGTCTAACTCTTCCACGAAATTTGAGTACCATTCCAGGTGAGTTTATTTAGCCTAGAATTCAATCAGCCCGTCACGGATTTACTGCCATCGTCTATGTAGCAAAGAAAAGTTTTTGGAATTAAAGCATCTGTAACTGGGATTTATTACAAGCATCCCGTTTCGTCGAATTTAGTGATACGTTTTAATATAAACATTACAAATAAATACATTTGATGCTTCTCGATGAGACTTAAAACCAACAATAGGCAGTAGTTTGGGCGATTAGGGCTTTCGCTGAAAAAGTAGTTTACCTGGTGCCTGTGGTAAATATACTATGTAGACTAGCCTATCCCAGAATCAATATAGTAGGTACTGCTCAAGAATGGTTGCGCTGGCTACATCTAGGACTTGAGAACAAAAAATTTATGTGTTTCGTTAGGCTATTTAATTTTTGTATTCACCTGTGATTAAATTTCCATATTTTGGTAATACAAAACCTTTTAATTTTACACTGGTTTAATTAAGTGACTTTTAACCTCATGTGTCGCTATCCAGTATCACGGTCTCGAACTCCACCACGAATATCACAGATGTGAATTCAATAGAAGCAGCTCCAAAATTCCTCTTTAGCTCTTTACCTCACGGCTTATCACAAGAAATCAAATTACAAGAGTACTAAAAAATCGACTGGATACAGTTTTAGTTTTAGTTTAATATTTGTTAAGTCCATAGTGCATTATGCTGCCCGCTGGAAATAACGAAATTAACTGTGCAACTACCGAAAATAAATATCTTACTGCACGAAGGGCTTTAACACATTTGTTCTGAAAAAGTCTAATGTTATAATTAATCATTTTATTCGGTTCAAGCGAAGCACAATAGACTGACTACAACATTCGGGAATATCTTTTTCAGTAGCACTCGGCATGAGCAAGGAATTGTTAATACAGAGCTACTTTGGAAGCCGAATCGTACAGAATTTATTTAGCATTGAAATTTATGTAAACCAATATATTTTCCACTAAAATACAATTTGAAGGTACTGAAATTGTGAATCGGTATTTAATGATTTTAGGAAAATTTAATCGAAACTACAGCAAGAACCTTTTAGCTTTATCAAGATCTCACATTTGAGTGTTGTCGGCGCTGCGCCATAATACTGACTAACTACAACACAAACTTTAGTGATACAACTGATTTAGGCTAAATCTGATTACAATTTCTTAATTCGGAAGTAATTTGAAAATTATGAAAAAAAAATTTAACTTATGTCTTCAATTTTTTTGCAGACATATTTTTGGTTCCATAGATAAATGCGTATGCTTGTCAGAAGTAGACTGTTGACTAACAATAATGCTTTGAATTTTAGATTCATTCTCCTAATCTTTCTGGCAATATTATCATATATGAAGTCTGACAACACGGTTCTACCAACCTGGGATATCCCAATACTGTTTAACCTACCGTTCGAGTTGAAAGCCACTTCCTATATACAGTAGTTATTTGTGATGCCAAATGAAGAAAGGATGATTAGTATGGTAGTCGAAAAATCTCCGTTTATCATTTTAGCACAATATTGGAATATAATTAAATAAATAGAATAGAATGACATTCTAAGCTAAATTTTGTGCAAATTGTACATTGGGAACATTTAGTATACGATTTTCAAATAGTCCGCAAATAAAGTAAACTTACATTTGAACTGATTAGAGGCCTATGATAGGGATACCGTACATGCATATACATTTACAGGATATGCATATACGAACACGTTCGCCTGACAACAGTATATTGCGAATTTGACTCAACTCAAATTAAAATGACCACTTCTTCCCTTGGCTAGACCCAATTAAAGGGCTCGCAATTCGAGCAGTGCCAGTATAGTATCACAGGAACTTGTAAACTACAGGGTACTTTATAATCGTCAAAATCAAAGTAATAATTATATATTTAAAATACCAATATCAAGTAACAAGCTTTACTTGTCGGGCAAATACTTAAGAGCTCAATCAAATTTCACAACATTCTACATATTCTGCAACATACAACCAAAAACCAAATAGGTTTACCTTTTACAATATGGTATCAAATATTCGTATTTCGTATCTTAGGCCTTATGATTTTCCTTCATTTATTGGGGTATATAAATGCATAGAAGAATGTATTGTATATCTTCGGTAGCAAGATTTCTGAAGTTGTTCTCCAATTAGTTACTTAAACACAAAGTGCTTGAACAAGTCCGCCATAGATTGCATTGGTGATAGCAGTTTTTCCAATGCAGCAGACACCCGGATATGGACTCGCTGTAGCGATGTCAGTGACGGTCACCACCACTGGATTCACAATATTGCTGAGACAAATCAAACTGGAGTTGCTGGGCACGCCTTCACAAGATCCATACTCCGTCCCTTGGGTTAATCCGATGAGACCAAAAAGCAGAGAAACCTGACAACTATTAGTTTGAGCTTGAACTGCGTTTCCAGCGAAGACGATTGTCGCCACAAAGAGAGCCAGGACTCCAAAGCTTGCCATTTTGAAAATTGAGTCTGAAATAGAAAGTGAAATATTATGTTTCATGTTTGCAAAAAATATGGACAAACAGTGTTCGTTGAAGTAAATTTTGTACCCTTTTACACTATGGATATTTGTGTTTTAAATATTTTTAAGTATTCGTACGTGTGACTATAGTATGTAGTAGTACTTTGTTGACTTACATGGGTTATGTGTATGTAATAAAAAATACAAAAGATGTAGATTGAAGAAGATCTCAAGTAGATGAGTGGAGCTTGAATGTCTCAATCTCCAAATCGGTGTGGTTTAAATATGGTTCGAATCAAATCACTCTGGCGTCAGTAATCAAATCATCGTACTTAATGAAAACGAACTTAGGTTGGTAAAACTTACATATTAGTATACAATTCAACATTGATATCTACAGTGGCTAGATCAGCAAATTTAGCCACGTTATGTTTTCAGAAATTAAATTATTATTTGTCCACGTGCACGTACGTTAGATCTTGTTTCGATACAAGACGACATCATTCATTACCCAAAATATGATAATTTTAGGTAATTAATTAGGTACTCGTGTTCATTGACGTCTTAAGGAGATCACAAATCAAAACAAGCATGTTTATAAATGGATGGTAAGGAAGGTGCATGGGCACAGTAAAGCTAGTGTTGTTATGAAAATACATATGTACGTACATACGATAGGCTACAGCAGTCAAGGTTATAATGACAAGTTAGGTGACTTTGGAATTAACTTTTAGTAGTAAAAGTCCAACCAGTACAAAACGCACGTCAGTTCAATACACGCCTCTAGATTTTCCAGTTGAGTCCAACATTATGCATGTGGGTATACATATAGTAGCACTGTGCGAAAATTGTTTGTATTTGCGGAAATCATGTAAGCCTATTAAGACCTAGTTTTTTGTGTATTGCTCCAATGTCAAAGGACATAAATTGCATTACAAGAACATGCAAAACTGCCGCAATAAGTATAAAATGTTGTTTTGTTTTTAGCAATATACACTACTTGTAATACTTCTTTAAGTTTCAATTACGTACATGCTTGTTATATAAAGTCTAGTTTCCTAAAATGTTTGAACACTGGAAAATGGTTGAAGAACATTAATCTCCAATCACGCAGCAATGATTTTTGAACTTCCGAAACAACAAGCTGTCAAAGCCAGAAACATTTGATTTGTTATACGGTGCAGAACTGCAACTGCAACAATAAGAAAACGGTTCTCCAAAATATTGAAATATGCAATACACGATTGCTTCGAATTGTTTCGAAAACTTCCAAATATTCCATCAAGTTACACGAACTTGAATATATTCAAACACGCTTGAAAATCCAACAATACACAAAGATGTACTGTATAAAATATTGCATATAGGAATATTTGACACGACAATATACATATAATTGGGAGTAGAATGATGTATTCTATGGTTATAATAAAATTTATTCTTAGTTTTAGTAGAGATAGTGTTCCATGTTCTATTCAAGGTGTGACATTTCGTGCAATTCTTTACGAGAGCTTAAATTGTCGATTTTGCTACACACAAGGGTACCCATGATATTTACGAGGAACACTAACAAAATAGAAGCAAGTGCCATCAAAAGCGGGTAATAAACAATAACAATAAGACCAATAGAATTTCGCGAAATTGAAGTTAAAGTTAATGCCTTGTATTCATACTCAACTTCGGTTCTAGTTCTCGAAACTCTTCGATAAAAATCTGAGAGACGTGTATTATAATATAAATTATAATGCATACAACAAAACAGACTGCTAAGCTATGGCGGTATTGAAGTCAAATATAGAGGAAATTGCTCAAAATCTGAAAATTTTCTTGCGCATGTGACAAACGAATGTGACCACAAGTAACGAAAATTGTTCGATAAGTAACAAATTTCGGGCGCAACGTGCAAAACGTTCCCAATTTGGCTCCTAATTGTTGAAATCATTACAGATTTTGAGCAGAATCTTTCGTTTGCTAAACTTGGATCGAAATTGAAGCTAAATATAGTGCAAATGGATCCAATTCGACTGAAGAAGAAAGCGTTCTTGCTCCTATATAGCAAGACTCGATGATTAATCTAATGCATTTTTCTTCATTAGTGGACTCCATATTCTCTTTAATTAGTAACTTTCTCATTTCTCAAAAATTCCAGGGCTAGCTATCCGCTTAAAGGTTTTCCGAGTCGTGAAAATGGACGTGACAAAATTTCTCGGTTGTACTGGATTTGAATTTCCGTTAAAAAGATTTAACCGCGGACACTTTTCGCTCATATATCTCCACATAGTTCCTACGAGTGTCTAGGTTTTCGTCAGTATAATTTCCATTGATACAATATACCCTCTGTCAGGAGGAGATTATTTCTGTAAGAATTTTTAAAAAATTTCGCCTGGTTTGCGTGACTTGAGCTTAAGCCGTCTGCTAGATTCACCATGACTTCAATGAATTCTGTTCGTACATGGGTTGAAAGTACGGGGACATTGTGCATCACAAACAACCTTTTGATTAAGAATTCGGTTGGCATACGTAAAAATGCAGCTAATTTTTAAAAATTAAAATTTTTAAAAATTAAAAATTAAAGTTTTCTGATCGATTCTTGACAGGATTCACACGTTTTACTTCAAGGCTCAGGACTACTGACTGGATACTTAGTTTGGTTTGAATATTTAGTTTAATTCTATCACACTAAAATCAATTAAACATGATATGATTTAATGAATTTGTGATTATTTCGATGTATTACTGGAAGTTTTAAAGAGACTATCTTGACATTATTGTATTTCTTTCCAATTACGAGTACTATTAGAAATATGACTTTGAGCTGTTATTTAAACTGTAAAATTCAATTCAAAGGACAATGGCACTTGGCACTACCTACCAGAATAGCACATTATATATTTATGATAATATTCAAATTTAAAATTTGAATATAATAAGACTGAGACTCTACACTTAAAACTTAAGCTGAATTTTAGATTATGTACTATTTAGAACTGAAATACCAAAAGTCGATTATTTTAACTGGAAAATTTTCTTAAATTGAGGCCTTGTTCTAGTAATTGACGCTTAAAGTACATAAATTTTTTGAATAACTGTATTTAGGATTTTATACACTATTAACTCAAAAATGTTTTGATTTTCACAAGTTTCTGTCTAAATGTTAAACTATCGCGTGATATAAATTTCTTCCAATTCCAAATTCCCTATTTTAATTTTCCGAGTAGTGTTTCACCACGCACAACTCGGTAACGCTGCTGCAACGGCCGCCCAAACTTAATCAACATCAATAACTAAAAATATACATTTGCCTATATATTATCAACCTTCAATTCTTAAGATCAAGTTTAACGCCAATCCTGAACTATTATGGACTGAAATTTCGGGTCCACTTCAAGTAGCCATATGTATTGAAGTACTTGCGGAGAATTTCCACAAAAACGTAGCATAACTTCTCAGAACGTTTTCAGGTTTATGAGTATGTGGTGAATATAGTAAGTCATCAGATTGGGTTTATAATAATCCATCTATGAATTCGGAGTCTGGAAATTTGGAGGATTTAACCAAGAACAACCATTGGTACATAGCACATAACACATCCTTTGAAAGTTGATTTCTGAATAGTCAAAGAGTGAGAAAGCACTAAAATAGTGTATTTGTAGGAATGGAACCATCAAAAGATGTGATTGAGCAAATTCATTTAAATATTTCAGATGGCTTGACAAATAAATAATTAATTCAATTATCAGAGTGACTGTGCCATTTCAACACAAACTCCTTAACGTGAAATGTATTATTGAGCTTCCCAGCCATGAAATTTTATTATTGACTTTTCGTCCTTTTCGATGTAATTATAGAGATTAGCAAATTTGTGGCTGTCTCTGAGAAAAGGGACCTAAAGTCGGGATTTTGAATTTTGTTTTTTATTGCTTTAAATGATAGCCCATAGAAAGCGCTGCAAGCTAGTGAAAAAATCAGTCGTCTAGCTCCAATACTCGCAGCGCTATTGAAATTTTAGTACTCGACGAACTGAATTACGTCGAAATGAACTTAGCAGAGAAATTTAGCAGGGATACTTTAGCTCACCTATCAATTATTTATCATACCTGTACTAGCTTATTGCCATTCTTCACGATAAATTGCTAAATTGTAACCTTCTCACTAAGTTTTCCAGAACTTTCCAGAACCGCTTGTGAGCATTAGTAGTGATATTTAAGCGAAATTGCCAACTATTAATCCTACTTGCACTAGCCCTTTGGCATTCATCACGAAAAATTGCAAAATTGTAACATTCTCAGTAAGTATCCAGGAACATTCCAGAACCGCTTGTGTGCATTAGCAGAGATACTTTAGCTCAATTACTAATTGTAATGTAAGCGCATACCAAAAAATGTCACCTACCTCCATTTATACTAGAAATCATGATTAATTAAATTAACACCAAAACTTCGTGATACTACGGATACCTGTGTGTGCGCAGCAACATACAATCTCATAAAAAATAATTTTTTGAAAATGTTCAAAAATTAGACTTCAAACTGGATTTTCTCATGCCTTTCAATACCGACTTTAGGTCCTGGTCGTGGTGATAGTTGCAATATTGAAGTGACTCGTCATCCTTTTGATTTGACGTGACGCACTACGATGATTGCTGCTATTACACACCTGCGCGTGGTTTTAGCAGAAATCAAAACAATCAAGAGGGATTTCATCGAAAATCTGTGAATTTTGGAACCTTATGCTGTCGGTACAATTAAAAACGCTTCTCCTCGACTAATTATATATGTTTAGATTATTTGACTCCCAACTTGCATTATTCTTTTGTATTATCCCGAAATCGGTTTTGTAAATTCTCAAAAGGCTCTGTGTAACGATGTGCAAAAGAATTGTGAGCAGGAAACAGTGATTTGATTCTGATTATTGAAGATAGAGTTATTTATATGATGTCGTATAAATATATGTTACAATAGTAAATGTTGAACATTAAAAGGTGAATATTAAATTATTAATTTAGATAAAGTAAGTATTCAGATTCACAATACCAAGCCTACGGCTGTTTGACACCCAGTATTTAAACGCAAAGTGCCTGGAACAGTCCTCCGTAGATTGCATTAGTGATTGCAGTTTTCCCGATACAGCAGACACCCGGATAAGGAGCATTTGTGGCGATGTCAGTGACGGTGACCAGAATAGGGTTCACAATATTGCTGAGACAAAGTAGACTAGAGTTGCTCGGCACAGCTTCACAAGATCCATACTCGGTTCCCTGTGTTACTCCGATGAGGCCGAGCAGAAGTGAAACTTGACAATTATTCGTTTGGGCTTGAATCTGGTTTGCGTGGAACACGAAAAAAATTGCGGCGAGAGTAACAGCGAAGAATGAAAGTTTTCCCATCTTGAACGTTGAGTCTGTAAAAAAAAGCCGAAATTTTAGCACAATAGTTTGCGTACAGTTATTAGTTTGCAAGCCGCCGAAAACTAAGCTAATTTAAAAAAACCAATGAAAATAAGTTAGATTTTACTGAAATTGTTTATCAGTACAATATAAAATCTTTATTTAAATGAGTGGATTTTACCGAGTTTGGGTTTGGATAAAAATATTTTCGAACAGGATTCTGAATGATTTTGTGGAGACGAGTAGAGTTGGAATATGTCTAAATCACCAAAACTGAACTGTTTAAATACGCGAATTCGATTGACGTCTGAGCTCGATTTCCTGTGCGATCTAGGATTTTGAGACCTGGATGACCAAAATTAAGACGCCATGAAGAATGAATCCACATTAACAAAACTTAGCTAATCTGAAAGTAAACTTATTCCGTGTGGCGTGAAGAACGTCAGATGTTCAAAGTACGAGGGACACGATGTATTTTTCGTAATCAAATGAATTTTAAGTTTTGTGAAGGTTAAATAATTGACGTTCAATTGAAGATCAAAATAAACTTACCTATTTCGCTTTAGCTTGACGTGACTACAGCCACAGGCTAGGAAGACACAGGGTTGTAAGGTTACACGTGTGTTTAAAATTATATGCAGTTTTCGTGAAGACGAACGAGTATTATACATACAAACGTTGAGGAAATAAATGTTTGTTGGGTCAATTCAAGATCATGCCGAACGTCATCTCAGTGTTCACGCATCATTCTAATAGTCTCTTGCAAAGATTTTGACACACTTGTTCCTCGGAGAAGTTATGTTCACTCAATCCATTCATGAAGCTGGAGGCACATTGCCCTATTTGATTTGAAACCGTATAAACACTCTTAAGAGCATGGATTAAATATTAATTTTGCAAATTGCGAAATAGAAGTGATGATCTGAATTCCTTTCTTCCTTTGTCGTTCAATTCACAGTTTCAAATTTTATATATATATTTTAGCAAACAATGAGGGAGGCAATAGTAGAATCTGAAGAGACTGAATTTCAAGCGAAATTTACATTATTAGACCTGGCCTCCTAGGCTGAGGGCTTATGCAATCGCTCTTTCTGTCTGTCTGTCTGTCCGTCTGTCTGTCCGTC
>JAQFYU010001959.1:0-13114 GCA_034694905.1 Ceratophysella granulata
ATTAAGCATCCGTTCATACCATGTTACATAGGTGACTTGCGCTGCGCTTCCGCAAAACTGGCTACAGACAGACGGACGGACAGACGGACAGACAGACAGACAGCATCATCCCATAAGACCTTTTGGTCTAAAATTACGATCCTTGATCCGTGTACAGGAAATGTGAGGTAGGTGAGGCTATTATGAACCTTCATCGTCTCGATTTTCTATTTGTATTATTATCTTCCATTTTCTCGGATGTAAAATATCAATAAAAGTACCGAGACGAATGGAGGGTGGACTTTGGAAGTACGTATTCGCCATGCGTTTTATTGATATTGTACCGATATAAATTTTAAAGGGCTTGAAAAGATTTCATTCGATAAGCCATTACATTGAATTAACCCGGAATTCTGTAGCTGAGTTAAACGATTAATAATCATAGCGTTTCGCTGTGAAAGTTCAGAATTAAGAATTATGCGCCAGTTCGAAAGGAAATATATATTCGGTGTAAAACTAACGTCATCAAACTTCGTAGTTTCCAGGAGAGATCTCAAGATTCCTTCCAGATTGAATTGTGGCCACGAGAAGTGAACTTTTTTTTTTATTTACCAGAAAGCCATTGATATATTTATGTTATACTGTATTATATAAACCGATTTAACAGTTTAATTAACTATATTTTGTATTAAGTTTTCAAATTATTGCATTGCTAGCAGATTACTTCTTTTACAATTGGCTCAGGGTTGTACTGAGTCCTCATCTCTTTTAATAATGCATCAATATATTTTTCAAGCCCATGCATGACGCATGACTAAGCTGAAAATATTAATTGCAAAGACCCATTTTGCATTGTAGTATTACTAGGTTGCTATGACAGCAGAGTCGCTTCCACAACGAATAGCAACAACAATGTAAATATTTGGAATCCAGAATTTAGAATAAATTGAATTGTGTAGGGTGCGGTGTGGGATAACGTTGCCAAGGCTTTGGTCACTGACAGACCGTGTTGACAAAAGTTGTTGTGTGAATGTGTGACAGAATGTATGTAGAATATGAATATACACAGCATCTCGAAAATATATTATACTGTAAGATCTTTGGAATCCAAAATTATGATAAAATAAATTGCGCATGAATATGCTACCAGGGCGTCAGTCAATGGGAAATGTGAAATGTGTTCAGACAAATGTTGTTGTGAGACAGATACAACCTTCACACGTACACCGATACACAGCAACAGCTCATTGTTCGATGAGATACAGAAACTAACAATACAAAACAATAACAACACAAAACGATTTACACTAAAGCCTTGGAATTAATATAAAAAGCCCAAATAATCGAAGGAACTTTTTAAAAACACAAATTAATTATGAAAAACACTCTTAAGAATCGGTGTGCTATCAACCTCATTAGTTCAATTTAAATTCAATTTCTTCAAATATTGGAATGGTATTTAACCTTTGTTTGTTACTTTCAATTTCAATGGCGTGTCTTTGACTATACTCATTTCCATTAAGCCCTATAAAAAGGTAGGTTATGTTAAGGGTTTCCGGTGTTCAAAGGATATGTCTTGTTTTTTTAGAAATATAAAAAAGAAAATAAGTTAAAAATCGGGTCGAGTTGCTCCAGGGTTTTTTGAACTTCCTCTAATTTTCTCCATTTCATCTTCATCCTGTCTATCCGGTCTTCATTATAAAAAACGCAAACGTGTATGTACGTATTTCTTGGCAGCCTGTACCCCTGAAAACAGTACACGCTTGTTTCATGTAAACTTGTGGCGTGACAATGCAATGTGTTTCGGATCCATTTAAAATTAAATAATGATGGAACAATTGAAGATCATGCGGAACGCGGATGAGCTGATAATTGTAAACCGAACCTAAAATGAACTCATTTAAGGTTTATAGTTCGTATTTTAAAAAGCTTTAAAATTTTCAGCTTAACGGCGAGATAATGTCACATGATTAAATTGAATTCAAAATCTACTATTAGACTTTTACCGTGTAATGTAAAACAGAATGTTTCAAGGGGTCATGGGTCAAGGGATCACCCGGCCCGACCACGCCACTCAAATTATCCTATCTGATGGAACCCGAACAAGGTTCGTACGACGCTCCATCCGCTCTCCGCTTCAACTTTCAGCCCTTTATCCGAAACGTAAGGAAAAAGCCCATCACTTTCCATCATTCTATTTTTTCAGTGAATCAGATAACCTTGAGTTAAGTAGCCAGACCGGGGCTGGTCTTGACATGGACGATATGATACCAGACTTTTTATTGAACCACCATCTGCTACCCATTTCCTTACATCCGACCTCCACTCACCATCATCACCATGAATCTCACAATCTTCAATTCAGCTCATTCATGATGCCCGAAAAAAGTGTGGACATTTAGGTTCACAACCGTTTGCTTTAATGACTAATTTTGCACAAATTGAAATGAGGTATTATTAAGTTTAGTATAGGTTTTCCCATCATATTCAATCAGATCAACTTTGACCTTCTCCAAAATATCTGCATCCTGAAACAACAAGCTCAGCACGCGGTTAGTCTAAAAAAAGTTGGAGCATTTTCGATTTTTTAAAACTACTATTTTATACGAATGAAGAGATTTGGTGTACGAAATTGTGTTTGAATTTCAATTTCTGTTTCAAAAATTCTAAAAATATTTTAAAATCAGTTGCCTTTGAAAAAAGAAATTGAAAGCAACTGTTCCCCGGTGGTTATGTGGTCTTCGTTAATTGTGTAGAATTCTGGAACAGTGAGCCCGGGGTAACCGCACAATGGAGAAAGCTACATGGTAACCACCGATTCGTTCATGGTAACCACCCATTCCTTCAGGTTAAGCTAGGTTTTACAAAACCAGCGCAAGTGTTTACCATGTGCGGTTACCGGGTGCTCACTGTTCGAGAATTTAACCGCTAATCGACTCAGATAGCTGAATTTTTATTGAAATCTTTGACCGCGAAACTAATGAAACAACCCTCGTCTTGCCTTCGGAGTAGGCAATTTAGAATCTGTCCAACACTCGCTATTCCTTGTAGCCTGGAACAGCAAAACACCAAAAGAACTTTTAATTACACTTGTGCAATTTACATAACATTTCCAAATAAGTCCATTGGGTTGACACATGGAGGGATGTTGGTGAAATAACAGCAGCGAAGGGAAGAAACCAAACCACATCATCAGCAAAAAGGTACATTCAGAAGATAGAGAATACAGGTATTTTACAACAATACGTTCAGTTTCAACTTCAACAACAATTTAGCAGGGAGACTGCATGTGCAAATGACACTCTTGCTAGAATTCCAAAGCTTTTAATCACTCCACATTGACATGACTCCGCGTCCACTTCATTAGGCTGTCTTCCCTCGGGAGCCTCCTTATGCCCATTTAGGAAAGGGCGTCAAGTTTCGGTTTCTTCTCTGGCGGCTTTTCAATTCCAGCAAAATTTGCATTTAAAAAAAATAATTGAATGGTAAAATTGATACTCTGGATTTTTTGAAATTGGTTGAACCAAAATTCAACTATTTGAAGAGGCAAACCGTTCAACCAACTATGCAACTGTTTTGTTGCCTAATGTTTACGTTTACATTCAATTCACAAAATTCATAAGCGGTGGAGGGCTAAGGTAAACCTTTGATTCCCTGAATGTTGAAAATTTTCAACAAAAGATGCATAAAAACTTACCGCAGCTTCCGCTCAAGTCAGAAGAGCCTTCTGTTGAATCTACAGAGCGACAATCAGCCTCAGACACCACCACCGGGCTCTTGGTACACCTTGTCTTTTATTTAATGTAGTTTGTTCATTTTTCTTTGTGACGAGCGTGGAATGTGGAATGGCAAAAAATAAATAATACAACGCCAGTGCCTTTATTACATAATCCCTGTCTCTCAACTTGACTAAATTGTAAATTATAGTTCTTCTCCACCGACACTCCGTACTACATTCAATAGCTTACATGCTAAGGGAATGGGGAAACCATAACTATGTACTTCTCGGGTCTTAATCCGCAACAAGTTTTTAGTAAATTCCCATGGTAGGAATTTATATAAAAGTGTGTGACAGGAAGCGGAGGGTATTGCATTTTTGCATATTCAATTAGGCAAGTTTAGTGGTGGGTAGCTGGTAAGTAGCGCCGGAACTACATAGAAAAGTTGAAGTCGAAAGCCGAAGATATACAAATATATTTAATTTTATGAAACTTGATATAGCAATCGATGTGATCTACATTTAAAATTTTTGAATTTGCTCAGTTCTTTTTGTTGTAGGAACTCAAAACGAACCTAGCAACAAAGTGTTTGAGATGATTGGTGATCTACCGTGTTCCTTTTTTTATATTTTAGATCGTAAGTTGGTGATATGTGATCTACAGTACATTTTTAAAAATTTTACTCGCAAGTTGCTTGGTAGATGTGATCTACGTTGATTATTTTAATTCTTAAGTTGGTTTGGTACATGTGATCTACGTTATTTATTTTAATTCATCAGTTGCTTAGTGCGCGTGATCTACATCTTAGAATTGAACATTTTTTGTAATATAAATCTCGAGAATGAAGATGTGATCTACAGTTCTGCTTCACATTTAGATTGTATAAGCTGATTTCCGCAGGTGACAGTAACAGATGAATAAAATATTCATATCTGTTATCTACTGATTTGGATATTTTTTTGCAGTGGTCTGGATTCTGGATGTTATATTTGAGAGAAAAACATTTAACCATGTGATCTACACTCTATAATAGAGTATTCTTCTTTTATTTAGTGACCAAGCTGCTTTTCACATTTGATCTACAAAATAATTTGCGCATATTCTGGCTCTATTTCAAAAGGAAGAAGAAAGATGCTATGAACAAGTGATCTACATTCTATGATTACCTAATATGTAGTACTGATATGACATCTTTATTTGACGCTTGACACAAAAACCGTTTTCCATATGCGATCTACAATCTTATGTTACTAAATTATAACATTTGCTTTATTTATACTTGTATATTTAACACAAAAACCCGATCTACGTTCTGTAATTACTAAATAGTACTTAAATTACTAATTTATTTATACTGTATATTTAACACAAAAACGGTTTCCACATGTGATCTACATTCTGTAATTGCTAGGTATATAACATAGATTTATTTAGATTTCTATATTTAACATGCAATCTACATTCTACATATATGTATGTACTAAATACATAGCATATTGATTTATTTAAACTTCTATTTCAAAAAGTGGTTTTCCAGAGATAGAAATTTTAATTATTATTTTTTTAAATAAATGAGCAAAAAATAATTAACATGTGATCTACATTATATAATTGAGCAATTTGTATTTAAGGGATGATATGTATATACAATGCACGACTGAGCTATATTATACACAGTATTATTTATTATTACTTATTATAAACATTTCTATATACGTGTATCTACAATTTTATCGTGGAAGGATGGTTAGAAAAAAAATATACACAGTAGTAGCTCTCCACTCAACATCTACTACTGCGTATAGATTTATACTTTATTACAAATTATATTTTTCTTTGGCTGGCGTCAAAACCTGATTTATACAATTTTAAATAGATTGTAAATTTCTATCTGCAATCTACAAATCTAAAATCCAACGGATTGCGTCTTGGTCCCCTATCCCTTTCTCCACGCCAGTTTCATTGAAACACCCCATCATCCCTTTAAACAACTGTAACAATAAGCCCGAATCCCTTGGTTTATTTAGAGTCAATCCTGAATGTAGATCAATAAACACGTTGGAACTTGGAACTTGGTCCGAGAATGAACAAAGAGACACACAAACTTGGGTACTTGAGGGCGGCTGCCGGCTGACCGTAAGAAGCTGAACCTCCAAGGCATTATTAGAGCCTTGGGCCTTGGCAACTGTTGGTACTTAACGCTATTATTCCTTCTTCCACACTCGCCCATAAGAATAAGTACCCCCTTTGTTCAGCATTGGTTTTGGGTGGATGGGCAGGGCAAGACTTGAAAAATACCCGAGTGTATTAACGTTCTACCCACGTTGTCAAGGGGTACTTGTACAAGTTACCAACGCAACGATACGACCCTTAAACGCCAGCCAAGCCACTACTACCCTGCTCCCTTCGAATGACGAACATATGGACAACGTTCTGAATTCTGAAGTACTCGTGCTGGTAACTCGACTACTTTATAATTCTGCTCATTACTCTAGCCTACATAAGATATGAAGTTTGATTTTGAGAAACAAGTCTCATCAGAATGGAACATGAGGTAAAGTTGATTTTTGGTCTTAAAAGCTTCACACCTTCCAACTTCGTCCTCCCAGTTCCTTCTTGGACTTCTTGTCAAGCAGAAGCTCAGTAATTCACAGAGTCTGTCTGACTTCAGCCTAAAAGCCAAGCCACCCTTACTACTGTAACACAAAACAACCCTCTGTCTATTGTGTAAACAAAACCAACTTGGC
This sequence comes from Ceratophysella granulata, assembly GCA_034694905.1. Taxonomy (NCBI): domain Eukaryota; kingdom Metazoa; phylum Arthropoda; class Collembola; order Poduromorpha; family Hypogastruridae; genus Ceratophysella; species Ceratophysella granulata. The sequence goes on from JAQFYU010001959.1 coordinate 6,446, forward strand.
TCAATTCAAGTCCAGGAATAGTTAATCCGTTTTAACGTTCTAAGGCCCTTCTTACCAAAACGAACCCTTCACTACAACATTGACTTTGAACTGTTTGAAAGCTTCTTCCAGCAGCAATAACAGCGTGTGTTGACGCATATTTTATTTTGTGAAGGGTGAACCAACAGAATTCAGCATTTGAATTTGAACGCTGAACAAATTGAAGCCGAAGACGTTTACTGTGTACTGGCCTGCCTGACACCGACACCCAACGACCGGGTACTTAAGGTAAACAAACACAAACATTAAAGATGTTTTCAATCTTGTACAAATTAAATAATTAGCGAATTTGAAGTTCAACGGCTAATTAAGCAGATTGAGCATTGTACATAATTTGAGGCCCGCGTCGAAGCACCTGGCTTGCGTAGCGCCGTACCATGTCAACGTCAACACATTATTGCGAAGAACAACAGCTGCTCGAATTACTGGAAACCATTCGAGCCTTCTGGTTTCTGGTCAATAATTTGCATTAGAAACAACTTGCGAACATCATCGTTCAATTTTATAATGTAACCCGTTTCTGCCAAAAGCTGTTGACTGTCTATTGTCTCATTATTAAGCCGCTTGCTGTTGGCATTGGCGAACTTTCTTCGAGCAGCAGCAGCCCTGTGTCCATCTTATACGCATCTGCGTTTTGCGTGATCCTTTTACTGATTCCAGTTTTTTTGTGTCCATCTTCATTTTCATCTGCTGTTTGTTGCTATTTACTTTCGCATCTTTGGTCTTCAGTGTTTAGTCTTTGGTCTCGTTAGGCTGAACTTGAAGCTAGGGACATGGAACATGTACTTAAGTCAATGAGGGATGGGAAACTGTCAGACCATGCATGCATGCATGCAAGTTCAGCTCAAAAAACGCATCTTCTCATGTCAGACACTCAGGCTTCCTTCCAGTGTAGTAACTCTCTTATTATGATATGATGTGATTAGATATTTGTAACCGTCAGCTCAGGTTTTTTTTACTTATGGATTTATTTTATTCATGTTCCTAATCGCATTGTGCCCACTGTCAGGGAGCTGTTTCCACAATAGAGTGAGGGATCATGGATCATGGTCAGAGAATAGGTGTGTGTTTTCAGTTTCTTTAAATTAACTAATGATAATGGGAATGGAAAATGTGTTGAAGCACGGAGTGCGTAACCGTAACGATTACTGTTTGACTGTGTCTGATATATTCGCAAAACTGGCGAGAAGCGATTGCGATTTCCAGAGTGATTGATGCAATATGCCAATTTAACAATGAAGAATTGCAGTGAAAACTGACGTTTACAATTTTGAAAAATTACAAATTTTAACATAAAATGTAACAAGTTGTATTAAAGCTTAATTTAATTGGCCCTGAGTTGCATTAAGTGACCTTCGACCCTGCCGATTTATGTAATTGGTCAAATGATTCAATACAAAAGGTATAATTGGTATAATTGATAATTCCAAATGAATCAATCATAAGCTTAAAACAATATGTCATACGGAGTGAATTGTAAGACAAAGCCCTTCAGAAATACAATTTTTTGGAATTTTAGTGTGATTTCATTCAATTTAGCGTGACAAGTGTGATTTAATGTGATTTCATGACTCAATTGTCTTGTGATAATTGAGCATTGAGATACTTAATCACAACATTATTGTAATTCACATAATTAATAATCATACCTTAGAACCAAGCATATTCACACATTGGTTCAAAAATATCATATTTTCAAAATTCAAACTGAAATTATAGATTGTGGAACAATATTTTCAAAAATTTCGAAAAGGTCGTCCATTGTACCAACTCTCCTGTTAACTGAACGACGATGCTGCACGTTAAACTTAATTGACTGCTCTAAAGCTACTTGAAAGAATTTTTTTTTCATTCGACGTTAGCCCTTATTAATTTAGCTCTCAAATAAAATTACATGGATGACATGGATGACATGGACCGGAGACAATAGGATGTTCTGATTTCGAGTGAAAAGTCTAACCTCGCTCGACTTATCCGAGACACGGAGTTAAAATTGGAAAGTGTGAAGAGGTGTGTACCGTACCACCTGCACAGAAGCCATGCCATGACAATAACTCAAATGTAAAGACAATGTAAGCACTCAGTCAGCTTCTTATAAAGTGACTGGCAGTTAAAGTGAAGGTCGAGGAAAGGAGACTCGTTTTCCAGTAGCTGGGCTCATCCCGCAGAGAACATTACAATACAATTACATTACAGGTGAAAATGGTCTACGATGCCCATTGCTCTTAATGATCCTGATCTCATCTCTTCTCTCCGGCTCTCGAAAGTTTAGAAAATGAGGGCGCTGACATGATACATGATACGAGCGGTGTCTGACCCTGACCCATGTCCCCATCGGTTACCATCCACTCGAAACTTCAATTTTTAAAACTATTTTTAAAATTAACTATTTATAATGAATTTATATAATGGCAGTCGAATGTGTCAATCATGCACGCTAGAATTTGTTAAATCGAAAATGTCAGAGGTGACAGGGTGCAGGGGGTGACGAGTGACGATGCATGTTTGGGTAGTTCGTAAATCGTAATGTCCAAGCAAACGCACGATCGCTGCATCATAATTTCCCCAGGTTATCTTGATCTCTGCTAAGTCCCGCGTGGAAGCAAAAGTCCAGGTCATTGGTCGAAGTGGTCCCTGTAAGTGGATCTGGTCACTTTGAGACACGTGGAGCGTAATCTAACACGTCCCTTGTGATTTACAAAAAAAAAGTGAGCACTCATAAAGGGTGGACGTGGACGAACGAGTAGGTAATCTCATCTTCCTATTACGCTATTAGGAGGCTAGAAGGGCTCCCTAATGCTTAACACACCAACACAACTGCATCTTGCATCTCGTATCTCTGATTTTCAGCATGAGGCATGATTAGGAGTGAAAAAACGGAGTTGACTTAATGGATTAATGCTATAGTTACACAAGTATAGGTGTCACACAAAAAATCGAATCCACCTGAGGGACTCTGTTGGCTTGGCTTGGCCTATTGTTGTGGACGGAAGATAACACGTCTCGTATTGTTGAGATGATCTTCTGGTTGAGCCAGACAGGCTCAAGACGATCACGATTCGTAAGAAAAAAGAAGATCCAGGGTCAGGGTGAAGTTGTAGTACGCCATGTACTGCTACCTTCAGTTCAGGTTGCATCTTGCCTCAACGTCCGAGAAACACATTAGGCTGCACGTGGTGCTTTAAATATAATAAAAATAGGAGAAAAAAACGTCCACATCACGAATCACCAAGTCCCTGCCCTGGTCCTTCCCCGGGATGCTGCTGGTCGATGATCTCCTGAAGAAGCAGCAAAAGTGACAGGGTTGTTCAAAATCACACTTTTTATGGAGAGATTCACGATTAACATCACATTATGATATGAATTGTCTATGATTTCACGTGGGTGAGATTTTATCCGAGGTGTGTAATTTTATGACTAAATCGCTATGAAATCACAGCACCACATGTGACGGCTAATGAAATCACAGCAAGCAATCTCAGGAGACACAGAAATCAAATGAAATCACACATAGTCCCATGAAATATAGAGAATCACTGTAATCACAGCATATGCATCAATCAAATACATGAAGCTGCAATCCCATGGAAAATGAAATACTATGAAATCACATGAAATCACAGGAATTAAGCGATGGAATTAATGAAATCACGGCAATCTATCTCAGGAATCAAGTGAAATATAGACAATACTGGAATCACAGCATATACATCAATCAAGCAAATCAAGCTGCAATCTTATGGAAAATGAAATACTATGAAATCACATGAAATCACAGGAACTAAGCGAGATAATCGATGAAATCACAACAATCTATCTCAGGAATCAAGTGAAATCACATAACCAGTGAAATAATAGCAATCACTGAATCACAACATGCACATGAATCTAGCACATGGAGCTGCACTATCATGGAAAATGAAATCACATAAAATCACAGGATTTACGTGAGACAGTCAATGAAATCACAACAATCTATTTCATGAGTTACAGAAATGGAAGTAAATCACATTTAATCCCCTGAAATATAGCAATCACAAACATTACAATCACATGAAGCATGAAACCATATGAAATTCCATGAAATCACATTAAATCACGTCATTCATACTAAATCACAGTGTGCTGGAGTTTTCCCTACTTCGCGCAACTCTGACTACCGATTTTCAACAATATGGGACGCGGGAAACATTCAATTTACTAAAAAATCAAACGATATTGTGGTAAATGGTCACTGAGCTGTGATTTACTGTGATTTTATCCCATTTTCTGTAAAAAAAAGTATCTCGCATACAGAATTATAATTTTCCTTGTAAAATCTATCTAGCAGATTTTCATAAATCACAGTTTGAAGAGAAAAATTCATCTCAACGCCGTGATTGAATGTGGTTTTCTTTTATTTTATTTAAAGGCCTGTGTATTACATTTCATCACAGGTCGATGTTGGCAAAATTCTCACTACGTTTTTAATGGGCTTCCCGTTTAAAAAAAGTCGCAGCCAACAACCCTGTTTCCAAAAAGCTAAGAACCTCGCTCCAGGGGTCCACCAAAGTGCCCAGGTCCTGGATATTTTTTTTGTGTGATCCTCCTCCGAGCTCAACCTCTTCTAATGTTGAGCCTGGGCTGTTCCTATATTCAGTTAACTATTATTATGGATAATCTATTCAACAGAGCTGAGCTAACGTTTCCAAACATAATGTTTTTTTTACTGAATCTTTCACAGGCAATCAAATCCAGTTTTTTTTCTATCTTGTTTGGAAAACGGAGAAGCTCGTGGAGGTTTTGGAAGCACAACGTTTGAGAAGATCCAGAGGAAGGTAAACCCAAACAAAAAGCAGCTGAGTTGAGACTTTTTTGAAGACAAGCCATTGGCCCACAGCTGAGCCCTGGACAAAAGCTGGATTGGAGTTGTACGTTTGTACGTTTGTACTACGCTAAGTCACCCTCAGCCTCAGCCCTTGTCTTGTCCACACACAAAAAAGTGACTTCGAATTACGACTCGCCTTGAGCGGAAATCAGGAATCAACATCAAGTCTATACGCCTCCACACGCAGCAGAGGAGCTCTCAGGTGTGCTGAATAATCAAAACCATCAAGATTGATACAGGGACTACCTGGAGGTACCTAGGCAAATCCCTGCAAAAAGGAATAAAGTGACTCAACGCATCAAGTCATCACTTCATTTACGAACCGGATCCTGAGCAGGACGCACAGTCAGACGCAGGAGGAGCGATCCAAGTGGAAACAATAGCCATGATCAAGAATATTAAGATGCCGCTCAGTCTCAGCTACAATTTCAAAAGGTGAGTGTGGCTATTTTTGTAATATTATTTAATGTTGGATTGTTTCTCTGTAATCTCCATTTTTACGATTTTTTTTGGCGTTTTGCATTAAAGATATAAGTACAAGAGTAAAATTCAAAATGCTTGGAGCTAATTAATAACGGGTGGCAAATTGGGCTGTTAAAAAGCTGTTTCACCGGTTAATTTCTATGTGCTTACTTATTTTTTTATTTGTAATTTCATTAGGGACAGTAGCACGACCACAACGTCGAGTGGAAGTGGGCAACAGTCACCCTCGAGTTACTCACAGGTGAGTTATGCCTTGTTTAATAAAAATGTTGTATATTGTATAATGCATAAATGCATCAAATGCCTGGCGTGAATCAACTTACAGACTTCCTTAGTCAGTGTTTTCAGTACTGAAGGGGTCTGGGGCTGTAAAATGTTAAATTGAATGTACCTCTGTTTTAAATAGGGAGAGGGTAATAACACGATTAGGCTTTCAGTTTTTTTTAAAACCGTGTTTTAGGATTTTATTGTAAAAGGTTACTAAAGCTATCTAAAAATTGTCTTATTCAAGAAGCTATGAAAGAAAAAAGCCAATTAATCAATTAAATTCGTGTCATTGTGTATTTTTAAAATTTAACATATTATATGGCAAAATTGCGTTATGCTTACTTCTGTATACATTTTAGGATCTTAAAAATGCCCAAACTCCTTTGTACATTGAAAACGAGTTCAATTTTTATTTTTGCATTAAATTGCGTTTCGCGATTTTAAAAAATTCTTTAATCCTTGGAAGAGAGATTTGAATCTGATTTAGAAAATGTGTCAAAATGCTCGCTTTTGATCCGCATTCGGAATAAAAAAAAATTTCATGAAAATTGATTTGATTTCAAAGGGTTTTTCGAAAGTTTTGGCAGAAATACATCTTCTTTGAAAACTTGTACTTTTTATTCGGTAAAGATAAAGTATCAAATGGCGAATATCCGTATTTTTGCTAAAAAAACATAAAAAATGGTACGAAAACCAAAAAAAGCGGAATAACGATATAATTAACAAGCGCCGAGCTTCGCTCGGCCTTGCATGTGGCGCGTGGCGCCACATGGATTTTGGCACGAGCGCTTTGCGCTCGTGCTTCCCCGCTGCACATGCGGTTACTTATTTAGTTGTCGTCAAGAATAAATATCATTTTATGTGATTCATATCCTGTATTGATATTGATTTGATATTGGTGCATCCAAGCACTGAGTGCCCCTCAGCCATGCAAGTCTAAACGCTGGCGATTTTGGTTGCTATTTCCAAACCCACTATCCATCTACTTTTATTTTATTCTTCTGTTTTTTTTT
>JAQFYU010001960.1:0-13111 GCA_034694905.1 Ceratophysella granulata
ATCCGGCTCCGATTGGGATCCGATTTCAGACCCGTATCCGGATCCTGATCCGGCTCCGATTGGGATCCGATTTCAGATCCGCATCCGGATCCTGATCCAGCTCCAAAAGCAGCAAAATATGGTGTAAAAAGGCGTTTAAACGCATTTTCGTCAAATCAAGCATTATTCGGATCTCGGATCCATTGACGCGGATCAAGATCCCATTATAGCCCGGATCCGGATCCGAAAGTCGGATTCCTAAAAATCTGGGATCCAGATTCTCATCCGGGGATCACGGATCCGGCAAAAGGTGGATCCGGAGCCGGATCCGGATACGTGCACTAAGCTGCGTTGATTGCGATGATTAATTGTAATGTGATTGCTGATGTGTTGTGTATGTATTATTGCATGAGGCAAACATGGAAAATCTGTCATGAAAAAAAAACCTTTTCGTATGGAATGGCTCATCCTTTCCTAACTTTCCGCACCTTCTATTCATGTCTGTAGAAAAATAGTCTGATGATCGATTTGAATTAGCTAAATATATTTCAATAAAGGACTTTGGTTACTATCACTAACCATGATTAAGACTTGTTTTGTTGCAGATATTCAAAGTGTGCATTTTGCAATTATAGAATGTGTACAATTTGTGTTCCATGTTTTCGAGTTACTCATTTGTTTCTGCGTTCTTTCAGGTCTGATCATGGGAGGAGCAAAGTCGAAAGTAGAGGCACCGATTGACACACCGAGTGACTCAGCGTGGAATGAGCTAGAGCATCCGGATCTGGAACTTACAGATTCAGGAGTACACAATGGTTACTTTTCCGCGACTATTGATGAAAAAGTGAAAGCAATTCCTTTGGAAGTGATGGAGAGAATCTTTACCGAGTGCTCTATGGATGACATCTTGAGTGTTGCACAAGTACAAATGCAAATTACAATAATTTACCTTTAGAACTTTTGGGTTGTTTGTAAAGACATGACATCTGGATTTATGATTTATGACAACCGCAGGTATGCCAATTGTGGAAGACGGTGACTGTTCAGCCTCCGTTTTGGAAACTCGTTCTAGGGAAATATGAACTTAACTTTGAGTCTATTCCCCGGCGCATTAGAGATCATGGTAATGCGTGGATCGCCTTGCGTTCTGTTACCAGAAATCGTTTCCTTGGGAGAAATTTAATTAGAAATCATTCTGGAGGAATGGGTACGTTCGCCGAGCCTCGCTATGTTAATAGACTTACATACATAGATTCAAAACTAATGTTTGCGCACATTAAAAAAAGCATAATAGTAAAGTAACGTCGGATTTCTGGCATGCAGGAACATTTGAGCATTGGGACCGAGATGCTCTGCCTGGCTTACTGGAAATAGAAAGTCCACTTGTAGCATGTCCTTCCCTTCCAGAAGATCCTGAGTTCGGACCAGGCAACTCGGCATATGTATGCTCCTATAACTACCACTCCATGTCCCAAAGGGTTGATCTCTGGAGAGAAGGCCTCACTCCACCCGTCATGGACATCATTGGCCCATTCGAAATTAGATTCAGTTTGATGTGAGTTCTCATGCATCATTAATTTCTAATTCTATTGTGCATGGTTGGTGTAAGTACTAAATAATTGGAATTATTTCAGAGTTGGGACAAGAAGCGACTCCGGTGGATCTGGTCATTTCAATGCTGTTTTTGGGGAAGACAGTGGACCCAGACGACTGCTGTGTGAGATCGAAATCGAGCAGAGTCCTGCAGGTCCTTGGAAAGAGTACAGTTTTGCGGTCTACTTCGACAGAACAAACCCGCGCGTGATTCAGAAGGTGCGGTACTTGGAACTAGCGTTCGGTGGGAAAGATGACCGGTTCTGGCAGGGACATTACGGACTAAAATTCGCTCGGGCCAGCATGAAAGTAAATCTTCTTGACAACAGCGACCTGACGAATGAGCACCCGCACTTTCCGCGAGTCCCAATTACTTTTAAGAACGACCCACTCACACTTTAAGCCGCTCCGTCTAAATTATTTAGGTAGTAGCTATCTATGAGGACGAGAGCTCTCACTTTCTCAAGCCTATAGTCTGGTACCTGTTAGCACTAGCGATACGTCGTGTCAAAGTGAACGCGGATTCTTCGCTAACGAGTTCCTGTAATGAGTAATGACATGTGTTGTACAGTAATTGGCACAGTAGTCGTTCATGCTCGAAAGTTACGAATCTATAGAATTATTCTTTATGTGAGGCCATGGGCCATTTACTGCTTCTGAGGGATTAGGTTGGGAGGGATTCCGCCCAGATTTTCCCAGTGTCGTCAGCAGCTCTTACCCCGTGATTGCCAAAGAAACGATCGGATAACTCGACTGATAATCAACTAATATGTGATTCCTCTCTGGTCTGTGAAAAGTGAAAACGTTATCTGTCAATCCCACACACATAATGGACCTCCTTCTTCTTGCTGATTGGGTTTCCTGAAATATACCCTGCATCAGCCTACGATCTAAAATTAAGAACAAGTGGGTATGGTCACTTTCGGTAGATCCTATTATATCTACCCCTGACCCCAATAATGTCTCTATTATTCTATCTATAAATGTGGGCTATGAAGCTTTTACTTTTTTGAGTGGACCCGCTCAAAATTGCCAATGTACCGCCCTACAGGAGGGCCACGAGCCACGACAGACTACTACTACTACTGCTCCTCCTGATGTGATGGGAATTACGAGTTCGGAATAATACATGGAAAAACCAGAGCTGGGCAAAATACATGTATTTTGGAAATACTGTATTTTAAATACGTATTTCAAATACATTTTTTGCAAGAATTGTATTTGTATTTTGTATTTTTACAGGTTATGCATACAAAGTATTTTGTATTTTAAGCAAGAAATTGCTCAAAATACAATATTGGTTCATTTTAGTCCAACATTCTTAGAAACCGTAGACAGTGCTGTCCGTATTGCAATTAGAACGAGTAATATTGAAGGCTTTAATCAACAGCTAGTTTCATGTTGGCGGGGCGGAACTATTTGCACTTTCCCAATATGTTGTCTATGTCAATTGTTTGAACTTTTGACCTTGTTCAGCTGTTTTGGAGATCAATGAAATATTTTTATATATTTTCATATGAGTGTCACAGATTCAGCTGAGCTTTGGATATACTGTTCAGAAAATTATAGGTATCTGACAGCATTATCGCATACTTTCCCAAATTTTCCAACGTGTCTTTCTTCTAATTTAGCCTTTTACTTCCCGTTAAAGTTCCTTGGGACTTGGGACTGTGAGATCTAAAAACAGAGAAACAGGCCACCGTGTCCTCCGAAGATGCCATACCTTCACCGAAAAAACCTGCTTTCTTTGTTAAAAAATCAAAATTTTGAAAAAAAAGAAGTGCATTTTGGGCTTGTCACATGTCTATGGAATCTACGTATACCGTCCCCATGGTCGAGTATTGCAATATCGAAATAATAATTCCTTGGCATTTAGCATTTACGAAAATACACCGCAAACTACTCGGGCATTTAAGGCTCTGTGTGCCCTCCAGTGCACCGCAGCTATTTTATAGCTGAATCCCTATTAAATTATCTGTGAATATCCTTCCATATAGGACCTCGGGGTGGTTCCTGTTAAAAGCCTGTCACATTTTTAAATGTATTTTGTATTTTGAAAATACGTATTTTGTTGTCAAAACATGTATTTAAAATACTGTATTTTTGTATTTTGTATTTTGGCAACCAAAAGTATTTTGTAATGTATTTTAAATTATTCGAATTTTCAATAAAATACAAGTATTTTGAAGATACATTTCCATGTATTTTGCCCAGCTCTGGGAAAAACACATATGTACGTACATTGCCTCCAGGTTCACCCACTACCTCGGATATTTGGTTGATAATACTGGAAATGAAACAAGATTTCCTCAGATGCCAGTAATGCTGAGCTGAATAAATATATGTCGAAGTTAACCAAATTACATTAAAATTAATAAAAAGTTTCAAAACACGACTTAGTAGACTATTTAAATATGAAAGTTCGTGATCGGGTAAATTCTACAATTAATCACTGGATGCTAGAAAATTGTAACTATTGAAATTGACCGTTGACCCTTCCCTGATTGGTCATATCCCTTTTGACCCTTACCTAAAATACCGAATTTTGGAACCGGGTAAACGGTAACGTGTGGCCCATTATTCACTGAATGCTAGACAATTATTGTAATGAATGAAATTGACCATTGACCCTTCCCTGATGGGTCATACCCCTTTTAACCCGTACCTAAATTACGGAATTTCGGAACCGGGTAAACGGTAACGTGTGGCCCATTAATCACTAGATGCTAGAAAATTCTCTCCTGCGATCAGGATCCTTTGACCTCCTTCAATAGAATGTACCGCAAATGTACGTGGATTTGATAAATATATTGCTCATATCATGAAAATTCCCAATTGATTTTATTTATTTAATATTTAATTTATTAAAACAATGATTATGCTTAATGATTAGTTTCAAATTTGTTATAAGGTTGGTGACTATAATTCAAATAATGTTTAGAGTGAATAACATACAACACAAAATTATTTACGCCTTTTCAAATAGTTTGCTTTTTTTATATGTCTTCTTTGGTGCACTGCCAATTTGTTTACACTTTGAACCTCCACCGAAATTGGTAGGGTCGTCAGAGTGTTTGTGTTTTTTTTAGCCATTCAGCCATTTCTAGCCATTTCAGTGCACTGTGCAACTTGTCAAACTTTTTTATGTCCTTCCTTCCTTTTCATACGCACTCGGAGGAGCGCCTTTAAATTAGCAGATGATAGAAGCTTCCTATTATCTGAGTGAATTCGAGATGTAAAGTAGAACCATCTTTCTGCGTCAGCAGTTCCAAACGGTGCAATCAAAGCCTTGTCAACAAAATTCTTCAAATTCTCGATCCATGGCAAAGTGCTGTCCTCTAGCGCAATAGGCCAAAATTCGAATGCTCCCTCATCACTAGCCTCTTTCCCACACTGCTGGCTTTTATTTTTGCAACTAAAGCGGGATACTCTATTTTAATCCAATTGAAAACTGGAATCGGCGTCTTCTGAAAGTTGCAAACAGTTTGAATATCTTCAGAGGAAATGGAATTAATATCAAATTTCTTAGGGTTCAATATTTCGAAAGCCTTGAAAAGCTTTGTATCAAAATAGGCGTCAAATTCCTTTACTAAACTATCTAACACGTCCTTGTAGATCGAAGAGTACGATGGGAAATTTGGATCGGTATCAGTAAGGATAATTCCTTGATAATTGACTTCCATACATTTCTAATACTGTGAAGCGGCGCAAGAAGTTGTCTCAGCGTCACACACACCCGGCCATTTGACTTCCGCTAGAAAAAGTGTTACGTACGGCCCAGGGAAGTCTTTAAATTCCCCTAGTTTCTTCTAAATATCATAACTATAGTAAACCCTATCCAATGAAACCCCTGCCTCTTTCTGCAAAGATTTAGAAAGTATAGAAATTTGTTCAAGAAAGTCTAGAAAATATGAAGTAATAGTACATAATTTTTTATCTACTAGCCAGTTCCTCAGTTATAATGCTTTAGTTCTACCTGCACTATCAAATTCCTTGTTAGTACCTATGCCGGCAAGATCAGGAACAATAGCGTGGTAGTCCTTTTTAACAGCGTACAACACATCAACGTGAGAAGTGGCCCATCGAATGGCAAACAATTTTTTGATTCGAACGAGTCCAATCTCAAGGTCGTTAGCCGTTTTTTTTTCACCAATGAAGTATGAAGCTGAACATCCCTTGGAAACGTAAAATTATACAGGTTTTTGGTGCCCTGTTCAAAAAGAGTATTTATATCTGGTGTTAAGTACTACTGTTTCGTCCTCATCTTTATACTTTCCAGAAAGGGTTTCTTTCGTTACTAGTTATACTCTGTGCACCATACAATGAACTGTAGGGAAATCTCTTCCCGAATTTTCAAGTTTACAAATGAGCTTAGCTTATTTGAGTTGAAGTTAAATTTTCTTCCGTTTGGAATAAAGTGAAAAATTTAACTAATTTATATTTATCCCGGTCTACATAGTATCTATCCTATATATCCATATATATTTCTTGATTTTTGTTCTGTTGCTATATTGTATTTATATTTTTCTATCCCATGAAACTCAAGTTTGACGTTAACATCTAATATTTTCAACTGCATTATATTGTGACTATTTTCTTTGTGTTGTTTTGGATATGTATACCCTAAAATCGGTATTACATAACATATAAGTATCATATAATATATCATCATCTATAATATACGTATCCATCTGGTTTCCTATTACTTTTCCTTCAATCACAATAAATGGATAATCTAACAACAAGGTCCAATATATTTCCGATCATTAATCATCTTCATACTACAAAGGGCAAATCAACCGAGTAGGTGTGCCGCACAAATGGAGATCTCAAAATCAGTGTCACAAAAGTAATCTCTCAGTGGGAATTGGTACTTCGTACAAGCACTCGGTCGTCGACCGATAAAACAGAACTTCGTCCTCTAGTTTGTGTTAATTATTGGTTGGTCAATAAAGCAAAAGATTAATTTACAGGTTAACCAATAAGCGAACTGCGAACTTACTCGAATTCAAATCCGAAGGAGACCAAGGAGTCGGTAGTCAGAACTGGAGAGGTTGACTCGTACACACGGAGTTAAATAAGTAAGTGAAGATCTTATTCAAAGTAGAAATAGAACTAAAATGTACATAGAATCAATCAGGAATTTTTAACGATCTGTCCAACTCTTAAAAACTTGGTCACCACTCCAAAGGTTAAAGCCTACAAATAGTAGTTACTTTCTGTCACGTTCCAAACAGACGTGACTTAGAAAGTAGTATTTCCTCTCATTAAGAGAGATTTGCGAATTCCAACAACCAAAGTGGAACGAGAAGCAACGGTAAATCCACCGAGTTATCTAGCCGCAGCATGAATAACCGTTCCCTCCGAATAGATCACCACAGAGTCACTACGACAGTCACAGCTGTATTAAATAGAACCCAAGTAGAAATAATCCATTTAACATGTCACAAGACCAAAGTGAACAGGGATTAGGTGAAATTTACGAACCTAGCAAGCGGGTCACAATGGCAGGTGCATATACGACGGGACACATCCGTACCCCTTATAATCATATCTGGACACGTGGGCACAAAATTCACCACCTAGGCGTAGGTCAGATTTAACCCATCAGAAGCACACAACGTCAAAACCATATGAGGGACGTTTGGCAGCAAAAATACGATGTCACCCACACGTTAAATAATCTACATAGGCAATACAAATAGTTAGTCCACAGATGATCATATAGCGTCTACCAAGAAGTGGGCAAGATGCATGGAATTGTATTTTTTAAAATACATGTAACCTTAGGCACAAAATTCAAAGATAAGATACAGGAAAATATATACTCAAATTCTTCTAAGATACATGTTACAAGTTACCGTATTTTAAATGCATTCTGTGTGCAACAAAATACGTGTCTTAAGAATACAAGATACAAGTTACATTTTCAGAAGTTAGCACATACAGGATACGAGTTAAGATACAATTTTTCAATCGAAGCTGTGTCTAGGAGAAGTATTATCACATCCGTATTTTAAAAATTACATGTATCTCGCCCAACCCTGCCTACCACGTTACCAAAGTACCAATGCTTACCATTCGAAACTGCACACCGTTGGCCATCAACTCTTCAGGCAGCAAAATTAAATGAGGGAAGTTTAGCACTCCTTTGCAAGCACTCCTTTTCCGCTCCCGTCGTTTCCGATTCAGCAAAGTGTTGAGCTTCACCAAATTCTTCTCCAACGGGTCAAAGATCAACCACACTTTTTTGAATCCAACAACAAGGCGGTTAAAAACGCAAAATCCATATCGATCTACATGGAGACCTGCAAACACAATAGGCAGATAAAATACGTATTCGTATTAGTACAGGCCCACTCCACATCCAATACCATTTATCTTTCTTCCATCACACATAGTAGCAACCTCTCTCTCAATCAAACTCACCGGTTAACGTTTCCCCGAAACTCACAGCGGCCATGGGCTGAGTCACGCCGAAATCTGTCTCCCCACCTGGGATGGGTGTCAACACCCAATAGCAGCGCCGTGTCAACCGCAGTAGCTCCGAGAGACACCAGAGCCCCGCAGCGCCCATTCCACTTGCGTCACTTCTCCACAGGACTGCAACAGAAAATCAGCCAGTCTACTACTCAGGGCGGAACAAGAGGCGGCCGCAACAGCACACCGTAATTTGCCATCACAGCACTCCGCCGGAACACGTCACCCCACCACCGTGCTCAGGAAGGAACGGTGCTTGTAAACAGGAACCGGAAAACACGGAATTCGGTAAATTGGAACTCCGTCCAGTACATGGGAAGAAACATGGGCCATAACGATCAATTGTAGAGCTCTTGGGACAACAAACACCAGGTCCAACTCCACCCCACACGCAAAACACGCAAAACGGTATGATACCCATTACGAGAACACAAAAGCCAAATCCAGTTACTATTGTTGTATCTAACAAACAATGTAGTATATCTTCACTTAGACATCTAGGGCTTCAATTTTTCCGATTAAAGTCCGCTGAGGTTTAAACCATATCATGAGATCACATTCAGCGCAGAGCACAATAAAGCTAAGACTGTCAGTCCATACTAGGAACTTACCACACATTCGAGCTGGCCCCCCAGCTACCACTTTTTTACGAGCCAATTCAGTATCATCTGGCCCCGGCCTATTCGTCGTCTTTGGTGCTAATCACTAAAAATTTTTAACTATGAACGTGATGCGAGTACACTCGTCACCAAGTCCGTGTTGTATTGTCATTTTTACGTACCGATTTCGCCACTTGAATTCCAACAATTTAGTTTTAAAAAAATTCAACATTAATGTAACAGCCCAAATCGGCTGCGTTTGTATTCTTCGTGAGTTGACTCACTCTTTTAATTTCGGTCTAGAACCACATACACCACCCGGTTCTATTCAGTTATGGTGGGCTACTGTCCAATCATTCTACTGTGTAGGAATAGCATTCGATGTTATTATCAAGTTCAACTTGCCACACAAAGTTACACGGAATTCACAGTCCTTCACAACAAACACATACATAGTTAGATGTAAAGATTGTGTAATTTCGTGCCACAAAGGGTCAAATATATATTATAGCGCATCAACAGCATCTGTAAACTCTACTTCATAATACACAATCACAAATCACAACTTATTTGTGACTGTATCAACTACAACAATCTAAAAGTTCAAGCAAGTATATTCCGAACTCGCAATTCTCAACACCACAACAGCAGGAGAAGTAGTGGAAGTCTGTCATGGTCCTCCAGGGCGGTACATTGGTTATTTTGGTGCTCGGAGGCAAGGCCTCACTCAATCTCACCCAAAAAAGAGGAAAAGTTTCATATCGCTCATTGTATTTCTGTTTGTTTGTATGTACATATGTATGACATGAGTATAGTGTCTCCGAATTTGTACTAAATGTTTTACCCAGTTTCTACCTGAGCGCTAAGTTGCGTAAAGCACGAGTCGTGAAAACAGAAACTATTGATAGCGAACGAACTAGCTACAAATAAATCTCTAGATTTAACATTATGACGGTATTCTCACTGCAATCCTATTATCATAATGACCATAATACGTCGCTAACAGAGCAAGCTTGCCCTCTGATATACAGCAGCTATACACATGCAGTAAGCTAGCGATTAGGTGGATTGTTAAATCCCAGTATATCATTCCTAGAACATCAACCTCGAGTATGTGATATTATCGGTATGAACTAACAATTAAGTAGCATTTGAGGCATTCAACAAGGCAGTAGTGGCAGAAACACAAAAGGACGGGAGAAAGTTGTGGACGCATGCGATGCCTATTATTCCTCGAGTAGATTCATGCTTTGCGTCTCTTTCTTTGGTCGGATAAGAAAAGAAAGTAGAGAAGGAATCAGGGTAGGAATTTCTCCACTGGATTTTGTACTGTTCCCTTTCTCTCCAAGAAAAACAGGCGAGAGGGCGAGAACTGCTTGGGAAGACTTGGTGGCCAGGGAAGGTACCTACACTTGAACTTCAACTAAGTACGGAGTCCTAATTCTGCCATTTCGTGTCCAGGGAATTCCTTTTGGCCCACTTTGTCTCCGGTGTTCAGTGTCGTCCAACTGCGGAGTCAGGACAGGACGCTCGTCGGGACGCATGGAGTAAGCTTGTTCCAACGTCAGAGTATATTCTGACCGAGATCGGAAGGATGCATCTGAAAAAGGAATAGCGCGGCAGAATATATTACAATTTAGAACAACAGATAAAACAAGTAATTAGTGAGGCAGTTTAAAGCTAAATAGACGATATAACTGAATACCTGGTGATATTTGCAATGATTCCGTACTTGTTGGCGCTTTCCTGTCTGACAGGAATTCATAATACGTCAATGTGTCCAACTCAGACTCCGATTTCTAAGCGTAAGTATCAATTTATTTAGTTTATCTTGAATTATTCGATCTTGCGCACTATTTACGTTTAATTGTGACTTAAACGCAAGAGTTGGGTGGATTTGGCGCGGAATATGCCACTGTTCGCTATTGCTTTAAAAAATTGTAGATGTTAATTTCTCGAGTGTGGTGCGCTCTTTGGAATTTTGCAACCGAAGGCGCGGAAATATAAATATCCTGCTGGATACGGAAACGGTTTTATTTTATACGATATGCTATGTCATCCAAACCAAATCCACTTTATTATTTGGATTCTAAGGATAAGGAACTATTCTATTAATATATATTCCAGGCTCATTACATTGCGGGTGCGCTTTTTGTATATGAAATATGAGATAATTCTCTGTCCAGTCTTGAACAAGTCCTCCACCAAAGCAACTCATGCACGGTGCATGGTCTATGCAATCCCAAGTAATTTATGACGCTAATTCAAATTGTTTCCAAAAATCCCTTTGTTGATACATTCGGATTCGAAAATACATTCCGGAATCGATTCGACTCTCGTTCATTTGCAACATTGCGCTGAGATTTTTTTGTGATTGGAATAAAAATCGTGGACGGGCTGGATACGTACGATTGTAACCCGCTTAAATCTAGGACAGCGCAAATCTTCTAGGACAAAATCGATTAACTAGTTTCTTAAATCTTTTCAAATCTTAAGACAAATTGATGAACTATTGAAATTTTATATACCTCCATCGTGTACATTCATATTTATTTGTGAAAGCATCTTTTCCTTTTGTGCTCATTAGATCAACTCCTTACAATATGGGATAAGACGCCATTCTGCTTTCATGGAATTAACGCTGACGTAGTTGGGTCAACCACTCAGAATATGGGTGGTTGCTATAGTTTTACACAAGGTGTCAAGGATCCACGACCTTTGTCGGGAAAGAAGATCGTAATCGCCGCTATACTGGTTCGAATGACATTTTTTAAGGAATTGGGTTTCAAAGTATGACAGTAATTAAAACCAGGAATGTATACACTAGGAACCACCCTTCATCGAGTCAATTACAAAGGACGGTTCGAACTTAACAGGCATTGCAGAATCAATCCTTAAAGTTCTACGTAATCAGCTTGGATTTGACTATATTATCAAAGAACCAGGGGACAAGGTTATTGGAATCTACAATGAAACTACTAATACTTGGACCGGGATCTTAGGAATGCTTCATAGAGGGGTAATTAATTATACAAAGTGATCAAAATTGACAAAAACCGAATGGTCTTCGTTTGCTTTAGACATGATGCAAATTCTGGACAGTCTTTGATACAAAAGATTTACATTTTGCATGCAATTGACGATAAACTGGATCCTGAACAACATTTGTCAATTTTACTTATTTTGTAATTTTAATCTAAATCTTAAAAGGGTGCTAGCAAATAACTTGTTAACTTCCTAGGAAGCGGACATGTCCCTTCAGTTGATCAGCATGTTGGACATTCGGACGCAGAGCTTCAATTTTTCTCGGCCATTCGGGGAAGAGCGCTGGGTGGTGCTTCAAACGCGTCCCAAGGAAACGACTGACGGAGAAGGTCTCGTCGCCCCGTTTCGAACAGAGGTAAATTTTCCAAGTTTATGTACATGTAGAATCGCCCTTGAAAATCACGGAGCCTCGTATTATAACTTGAATATTAGCATCAGTACATATCAATACTAGAAGATTACACATGTTCGGAATATTTAACAGGCTTTCCAGCAAGTTATCGATATTGGCACACTGAATAATTAAGGAATCAAGTTAGTATCTATAACGAATCGTACACGAGTCTACCTTTCCATAATTAATGATACAATGGTATTTGGCTCAACCCTCTTGTACTTTCAACGCGCGTAGTGAAACATGAGTAGATATCTACTGTACAATCACTACCATTGATCAAGTCAGCATATATCACAATTCCTTAAGTTAGATTTTTGCGAAATAGGCTCCAGGCGGATTGCTAAAATGAGTAATAGTTTCAGCATCTTTTTCCTGACACGAGTTGAAGCCTTAAATTGCAGCATTGTGTTTTTGAATTGCGTGTGGTTTGCAATCTGCTACGAAAACTGTACAATGGAATGCAAATACCAATGTAATGTTGTATGAAAAACTATGTACTATGCCAACTGATACTAATGCCCACTGCTCTGCAAACTGGTGTGTAACCCTGCTATACAAAGTGGTAAATACATATATAAAAAATACAAACTTCCGTGTAAAACTGCAATGTATACTTCTAAACGAAATTTTTAAATAATCTGCTAAGCAAACTACTAAGGGGATTAGATTAAACTTATTCTGCAATCATTAATCAAGTATTCAAAAATTCTTGAAATTTTAATCTAATTTCTTAGGCAACCTTTAACTGACATTGAAACTTTCGAGAATTTGGAATTCGATTAGAATATTGATTCTCACGGTATTCCGGGACGGCAGATTCGAGGCATTGCAATGCATGTCCATTGGGGGAAAAGCTGGATTAATTTATGAATTTATATAACTGTAACTCGTGCATGTCACATGATATCATAGCCCGAAACCCCTATGTCCGCTGGTGTCCAAGGACCCTGTGGCCAGACCCCGACCGCAGAGGACCCTAAAAAATTCAGGCGCGAAGCGTCCGTATTATTGTGCCTAA
>JAQFYU010001961.1:0-13111 GCA_034694905.1 Ceratophysella granulata
GATCCGATCCGATCCGAAATCCGAAATCCGATCCGACGGATCATCCGAAAATATCCGATCCGAAGCCAGCCTTAGTTTTGAGTCTATTGCTATTCAATTCTGAGTAACACTCAGCTAAAGCTAATTTCAGGCCACTTCAATTTATTTTTAACCTTTAATCAGTTATGTCAGAGCCTCTTGGAGTGGACAGGCACATGGCATTGTTCAACATCTGATTCTCAGGAATCTGTTCCATAGTGACTCATGGAAAATACTGGAGTCAAAAGTACTTTTTATATACATAATCCCCTCATAATTCAAATAACAATAACTGATCGAGACGTAATTGAAGAGGAAATGTTCCACGCTCTATTATTGGTAGAGTTACGTTATATAGGGAAATGGTTACACCAGCATACCATCACTACTGCCGTAACTTGTCTCATGTCATCACGCACACGAATCACGATTACGGTCTGACCATTCCGGGTATCTATGAATTCAAACTTTGGTTTCATAAACGTCTGCCACAAAAATCCAATATTTAATGGTCACTAGGTGTAAAATATGACTGAGTTCGTATTTACGTGGTTCCATTGGTTTTAAATCAAATCATTATGCAGCAAGTCCAGTTTAATCTGAAAAAATATGTACTTACAAAAACAGTTGACGTTCATTCCTGTTTCCTAACTCATGGATCATGGATGTATCCACGTGTAATCCGATATTTGGATCGATAAGGGTGACTGCTTACGAAATACAAACTTGTACAACTTATATCTCAGTAGGAAACACATAATTATAAAGGAAAGGCTCGTATGCACTAAAATTTCCCTTAAAATGTCAAAAATGCATGAAAAATTGCCGTAAAATGCCAAAATACGCACTGAAATATGCCAAAAAGAACGAATTATGCCAAACATAAACAATTATTTCAAACAATAAATGAATAATAAAAAATCCAGCCCTCCACATTATCAAAACGTTAACAAATGTCGAAAAACACCAAAGTAAAATTACGTCCGGACTTGAAATTCGGAAACAGCATTTTGTTAAAACTGAAAAGCCGGCGAAATTTTTTGAATAAAAAACCAATAAAATGGAAAATACCTTAAAAATGTGACAAAATATGTCCAAAATCGCCAATATATGCACCAAAATCTGAAAAACGTCAAAATATGCAAAACTATGCGGTATAAATATTAGGTAGCTGGAACCAGGCCGCCGATATGAATCGTTGAGATCTTCTTAAAAGTCTATAGCTGACCCTCGAAAAAACATGTTTTTACATAGAAATTCGTTCCCTAAAAATTGTGGGTGCAGCAAATATTTTTAGCTAGTCATTTTGTATGCAACACTTTCAGAATGTATTTAAACGTGAGGAAATTGAGATGAGCGTGATATAAAGGTCTAAATAATTTTCACTGCACGTTTCTAAGTTTAGAGCGTAATTCGAGGGATAGTGAATTGAACCTAAATTTAGCATTTATGCAAGGTCAATGTCCTAAGGATCTTGAATTCTTCTCAACAGGACAGTTAAGTTGAGGTGAACAAACGAGAATACCATTTGAATAAACGTTTGTCAATTTATGGTTGATGTAATTTTCAAAAATCGTCTATAAGATAAAGGCTTTTTCTTTAATATATGGAATTTAGTCAAACTCAGGGTAATAAGTATTTTAAATCAACTTTTATTTCTAGTACAACTCAAATTCCACGTAACAAACCAACCAGAATGTCTTAAATACAGCAATTTGCATAAGAGATAGAAATATTGCGAGGTAGCATAAACGTCAGCGAAGTATTTCCCAATGTGCTATGTATATATGTATATTGCCGGCTTCCTTATAATAAATTCCTCGTAATTTCCGCCGCCTCTTTAGTTCCCTTTGAATTAATTCGTTGCCAGACCAGAATTAGACCAGAAATTAGGCATATCTACTAATTCGGTTCCATTCGAAATGATTTCCGGGGATAATGCCTTTGAAGCACAAAGTAAGTACTCAGGTGAGGCAATGCTAATAACTTCAACTTCAAATCGATTAGCTCCAACTCTCCAACTCCAACTTTTTTTGTCGGAAACTGTGAAGTTTTGTATTGACTTTAACTAAATACTAGAAAACTCCTTCCTCAACGGAATTATTTACACGAAACGTTACTTCTCGCTTGACGACAAGAATTCTCGAGTGGAATGCTTTCGAAACGGCACAACTTTAGCTTTCCGCATAGTATAACTATTGGAAACGTTTCCATAATGCTCGACTATCGATCGTCTGAGTGAACCTTGTTCTGTAGTTTGAAGCTCTGTAGTGACATAATTCCACGGAGTCATTGCTCCATCGAATTTAATATGATTGATTTGGTCATTTCCGTTCAGCGTCAAGGATGGATATATCGCTTTAGGCCTGGTTTGGCCCAGAGTATGCAGAAACTTAACGCGTCCTACTTTGTTGCCCGAGGCCAGATGAAGGGAAGCTCCGTTGGCCATCTTGGTGCAAAATGGCTGCCAACAAAGCACCGACTTTCTGAATCATGGATGGATTTTGATCAATTTTATATTTTTACTATTTAATTGACTGAGTTTCTGTATTTTATGCTACTCATCTTTAAGGAAATGTTCTCTATCCTTTAAAAATGTTCCAATTAGTCAGCAAAAATTACAATATAAGCGCTAAAATGTAACAAAAATGGATTTTTTAAACGCATTCAAGTTTCAAACGTTTTTTTTTTTGTTTTTTTTTAAACGCAAATAGTACATAAAACCCAATCAGCCAAGTTGTAAAATGTAGATAAATTTGAAAATCATCAAACTAAAATCAAACTACAACAGCTTTTGAAATTTCAAAACAACAAATGTTCTAAATCTTAAAACCTGTGAATGTTTAAAATACTTTAACTTAACACAAATACGAATACAAATGAAAATTCCTTCAAAAAGTGTTACAAATGCAGCAAAGATGCAAGCATTCGTTTAAAACTTCCAAATATACACCAAAATTAATGATATTCAAAGATAAAATTTACCTTTAAACAACAATGTACAGTTTAAAATCCGAATATTTGAACCAAAACGATGTGAATTGTTCTGATTTTAATTTTAAAATCTAAAACGAGCATGTGCAAAATAATTTTTATACAAGAAGCATTTATTCCTAAATTGCGAATATTTCCTTGTGTTCATAGGGTATCAGTTCTCAAAAAAATTAACACGAATACATTGCTGATATGATATGTAACAAAAATCCTCACGACACATACTTGAATTATTGCATCTTCCATTTTAAGCGAAGAATATCTTAATTGTTACATGTTAAGAGAGTTACATGAGAAATGAGGACGACAAGGACTGGATTAGGTGCGTATATGTAATCTGCGTGTGTAGGTCATCATCGTCTTACTAGTTCCCTGCCCAGATCTCGTTACTTGAATGGAGTTTAATGACAATTAGGTGATAGTAACTGAAAGGAGAAGGGATTGTATCATTTTCTCTTGTGCTGCGTATCGCGTATGACAAAACGCGTATTAGAGAGTGGTTTTGCCATTATTTCCCTGTCAGGACGTACATCTTGATGGGAAATTACTGGTTCTGTAGGAAATACACATCCAAGAGAGCCCAGAAGAAGTGTGAGTGAGGAGGAGGGCGGACTGAAATCCTAAATTGATTATGAAGTTGACTGTCAAGGTAATACGGGGTGGGGATAGTCGTGTGCAGTGCAGACGCATAATCAGGCCAACAACTGAGCCCATCTTATCTTCACAACATGAGAACCAGCTCGCTCGTGCATTCCAAATTCACAAATCCAAACCACCAAACAATGCGAATAACAATAGGCAGAAGAAGAAAAAAAAAGAGGTCTTCCAACCAACTTCTATTCAAACAACTATTACTTGCATTTTGATGGGAAGCCGTGACTTTCACATAAAGAGAGAGCAAGCTCGTTTTATTTAGGAATGAGGGCATTGACAAAGAAAAAAAAATAAAGCCATTCAGCCACTTGGTGCATTTTTAAGATTTAGATTGAGAATGAAAGAAGGTATTGAGCGAAAAAGCAGCTCTTTACTTAGGGGCAAGGTCGGTTTTTAGGGATTAGTATATATATATATTTTTAAACGTTTCGCTGGAAAATAGGAGATGCTGTCAGCCTATGAACTCCTCATATGGATTAAACGGTCTTAATTTTTGGTTTAACGCGCTAAATTATGTTAATTCCAAATTAAAATATATGTGCATCAAGATTATTTGATAAAATGATCGATTAACATGGATCATTTCTAGAAAGTCAAGGATACATTCAATTAATTTGTAAACCTAGATTTTTTAATGTTAAAATTGGGTAAATTATCATGATTACCACATGGGTCATGGATGCTAGAAAAAAATGTCTATCCAGTCTAAGTCGCTCTAAAATTATAATATTCTGTAGTTATGAAAATTTAAAAATTATAAAATTTAATTTCAAATGAAAATTCTGAACTAACATTGAGAAATATATAAAATATTTTTTGTACTTGTTCATTTTCAATAAATCAAAATTCCGTCGTTGGAGCATTTTTCAAATTTTTTTTTTTAGATTTAGAAAATATTAAAGATCCGCCTTTAGAACATATTCTTTATTTAAAATTACTGTAAATTTACAAAACTCAAAACTTATCCTCGTTATTGTTAGAGCATTTGCTATTATTTAATATTATCTTAGATTTAGAAAATATTAAATCCCCGTCGTTGGAGCCTTTTGTATATACTCAAAATTAGTGTAGATTTAAAAGGAACAAAACACTCACGAGTTAGTGGGTTGTAACAATTCTACTTTTTTTTAATGATTGTACATTCTGAAAACATTAAATCCCACCGCAAGAGCATTTTTCGTATTTGAAATAATTGTAGATTTAGTACGCTCCAAAATCCCGTCGCTTTAGTATTTCTTTATATTTAAAATTACTTTAGATTGAGAAACAATTAAAAACTCAAGTTTAACACTCATATTTTTAAAAAAGTATTGGCATTTTTGGTTCCAATGCGATATTGCCGATTTTGAGAGTCTACATAATCGGTGAGGCTATTTCCTGTTTCCGTAGCACAGGGGGTTAGCTGGTTGGGGTAATATGATATTTTGGGCTGATTTTTTATAACCGTTTGACTTTTCCTAGCCGAAGCTTTTCTTAAGAAAAAAACTAGCCTCAAACCAAACCTTGCCTATTTATTACGAGTACTCTCTGTGTACTTCCTTTGCGGTGAGAAGATGTTAAAGCAAAGGTAGGATGATGAGAGTTAATTGAAGTCTTGAGTGTTGGGGATGCAGTAACCCAGTAACCTAGACTAGACTAAAGTAATTTTTCTTCTCGTAAGCCCTTCTTTACGCCCCAAGCTAACAACTAATACAAATCTTTTCACTTATTTCATGGTAATGTCTTATGTCAAACTCCTTTTCTTTCTCATTATGCTATCCTCTCTCTGCAATTCTACTTTAGTGATTTAGACTTGAAAAAAAAGGAAGCCTGACATTCACATTGACCTCAATCTCTGTTATGCGTTTCTGCAGTGCCAATTGCAAGTGTAGGATTTCGTTTGAAGCTAGGTTGGTTGGTTGGTTGTTTGGAAGCTAGCTTAGTCTCAATGAGCTTGAGCGGAAACTCGTCATACCACACTTATTATTTACTTAGAATTACCTGAGACGATTATTTATATTTTTTATTGGGGCCAACAACGCAAGAAAACTCAACTCGTCAAAACAAACCAGACTCGTTCTCGTTTTTCCTAATGTGATTTCCCTGATTCCACGCTCTTGTTTATCATCATGTTTATGGTTTTAACTTGAACGCTAATTCTGATCCTAAGTGGCTACTGCTCGATCTACTATGTAGGTCCGTCTTCATTTCCTTTTTCAAGGGAGGCAAAATTTGGGGAATTACCAATATTTTAATTTTCAAAATTACCAATATTTAAATAAATTAGCTTAGCTTTTTCATTTTTTATTCTCTGGAACCAGGACACATTGCATTGATTTAACTCCATAAATATCACAATTCATCCACCACACAGCCGAGATAGCCGTTAAATAACTTACCGAATGGTCACTTCTTTTTCACTGAAAGAAAAGTTTATTTTTGGGCTCATGTATTAACCTGTGCACCATTGCTACTGGGCAATGACTCAATTAAATCAGATTTATTTATAAAGCTTTTAGTTCCGGATTTATGGACTTTAATTCAACTGCTCATATCAGTCCAAATTCAAAAATTGAATTCATAAATGAGTTCAAAAAATTGATACTTTGACGTTAAGTTAATGTTTACGCCCAATTAAGCCAAGTGTTTAAAGAAAGCGACTGTAAATAAATTGGCCGATGCAGGAAGCTAGGATAATTGCAAAATTTGACGCACTTTGCAGGACCCATTCGCTGTCGTATACAATCTACCAAATTTTGAAAGTTTTTGCGTTTTGTTGGGTTAGGTTTTGGTAATTGCAGTGCAAGCTTAGGTTCTGTCGGTTTAACCAAACCAAATTAAGAGCATCGCTTAACCTAACCTTTACCAAGATATGAGCTTTCAAAATTCGATGTAGAGCGCAAGCGACATTATTAAATAATCTATTAATTTTTGCAATTAAATTAGCGCAATTCAGCGTCACTTCCGCACGTGACATGTTAAGTTAGGTTAAGTTAGATAGTGTTACACGATAACTAACCTAAACAAACACAAAAAATCAGGAGCCTACACGACAAAAGCATCTAATTTCTTAATTTTTGCTGTCACATTCGAGCAATTAACCTTCAGCACCGCAAAATTTCTGTACGACGACAAAGTTAGGTAAGGTAAGATGATGTTCTGTCTGATAGGCTAATAAGGATGCACACATCAAATTTAAAAGATAGATCCTACACAAGAAAACACCCAATTTCCTAATTTTCATAATCAGATCGAGTAACATAATCTCAACTTCCGCAAGACATCCTGAATCATCCAAACCAAGCTAACCTCATATCAAAATCACTGATTCTCCGGAAGCTCCAAAGTACGAATTTAGCTGGAGATAAATCCTCAAGATGCTGCAATTTGACATTCATCCGCCAAACAATAAAAAAACACAGGAAGAAGATGAGATACGAATCCGATTTTCCGTCTTAATTCTCTCGAGGGCCAAGGGAATTAAGAATAACCTCTCATAATCTCCAATTCCCTTTAAACCCTTTGTTTCCGTCATCAACAATTGGGAAATGGTTCAGATTGTGTCCTAAGCCTGTGATGATGCTCAGTCCTCGTCTGCCTAATCTTCTCCGTTTAAATAACACTCTCCCATTGTTGTTGGAGGCAGTGGGCTGGCCACTTTTTCCTGTACCGTGCTGCATGGCTGAGAGTATGCCAGAGACCTACTTCCT
Organism: Ceratophysella granulata; assembly: GCA_034694905.1. NCBI lineage: Eukaryota > Metazoa > Arthropoda > Collembola > Poduromorpha > Hypogastruridae > Ceratophysella > Ceratophysella granulata. The sequence goes on from JAQFYU010001961.1 coordinate 7,356, forward strand.
ACTTTCATGCCTCAAGCATCTCCTCATGCTCATCCTCCCGATGATGATGCTGATGGTCGTCATGTGAATTAACTCTTGGATCTAGGAAAGTATGTCAGGTGTCTGAGAAGGATTGAAAGTACTACGGAAGGTGTTCTCTGTGCTTGTACTCCTTGGAATCCGGGTTACAGCTCAGTGCCTTCAGGCACTTCAAGGTCTAGATCACCAACCCGCCACCAGTCTCCTCCCCCTCCCACAAACTCAAACAAGCCTCAGTCCACTCCTGACATTACATCACGTCGGACGCGGCTTAAGCCACTCACTTGAGCCCACGATCAAAAACCATTGTTGGTTCCCTCCAAGTTCTCAGTTCAGTCCGACTTGTCCTCATGCTCGAGAAGAGCCAAACCCAGGTTACCAGTTTACATGTGGACACGGAAGCGACAACACACCTCAAGCTCCTTTTCGTCCTCAAGTGAACCACCTCAAGTTTGTCACAACTCACAAAACTCACCTGGACCATCCTCGCGCTAACTCTGTCCGGACTCAATACACTCTCAAACTCCTGGAAGTTCGAGTGGGATTTTGGCGTAGATAGCTCACCTGTTCCCTCTCCTCACTTGTCATTCCGTCGCCAACTGTGCTCGGACCAACAAAACTGTCCCGGTTTGGAAAAAATAGACGCTCCAGAACGAACCTCCACCTCCAGTGAACCCAGAACGGGTGATTTCTGAGCCGGCTCGTTTTGTGTATAGTGAAACAGCCTGTGCTCGTATATCAAATTAGGATGCATACTGGCGGATTGCTCCTTCTACAACCGCGTCCAGGTAAAAGCTTCATTTTCATCTCTCATCTTCGATTACAGCTTTCATCTTCGATTGCGGCTTTGAGCGAAATGTTAAGGACATTAGTGCATTAGGGCCTTGACAGTGAGAGGAGAGAGCATTAGGCCGTAACCTGAGAAGTCAGGTGGAACATCGACTATTAGCACGTAGGTGTAATTAAAGGGCTAATTACTACAGTATGACCACAACCACCTAAATCTGAACTTTAGATCTGGAGATGAGGCTTCATACTAAACGTTTTTCATCTTTCTATTGTTCCAAATCTTGAATTGAGTTCCTTGGATTTGACAAGACAAAAGAAGAATTTTTATGGAAGATCAAGTTGGAAAAGTGAGACATTATTTTTGTAGAGAAAAAAAATCAAGTTCCTGATCTGATCCTTGTTTTCGAATCAGGGTCACTTCCTTTCTGCTCTCTGGCTCCAAGGCTACCAAGCCTCATACAATATTGAATTCCAAATTTTTAACAATGGGCCAATATAGGAAATAGCTATAAAACTTCGAGACTCATTCCAGCAGAACAACATTTAGTAGTTGAGAGCTTAAAGTTTTTAATGCGTCAATTTAAAATTAGGAGTAATTTTGAGTTGAGTACGTATTTCTAATGGAATTTAACCTATTACGCCATACTACTACATTGATTTTGTTGTCTATCACTGTCATTGCCACAAGTCCGTATCAGGCTGGACGTGAGGTGATGGGTGATAAGGGAAGCTGAAGTGCAATTCTACGAAATTGTCAAATCTGAACCGATTTTCCACTGATGCTCAATTTTCAAGCTCAACCTGTAATGGAAAATAATTTTAGAAGGCCTATTTATAAATCTACTTAGCTCAAGTAGATACATTTTGAGGTCGAGATTAGCGTAAGGATTTATGCAAACCCATATTTTTATAGACTTTTTTTAAAATCTTTACGATTCAGATCGGCCTGGTTTTGCCTAAATAAAATTTTATAATTTATTATTTTATTTAGATGTGAAAATTTGCATATTTACAATTTCTTTCAATTTTGGTGCAGATCTTAAGGTTTAGTGCGTAATAACATATTCTTAAGTTTTCCAAATTTTGGTGAATCTGTTAAGATTTAGTGCATTATATCCATATTCTCACGTTTTCGAATTTTGTTTATTGCATATTTGCATATTTTAAAAAATTTCAAATTCTTTTGTATGTTTTTTAAAACATACTTCTGCACTTTTGTGTGTATATTCCGCTACAGTTTGATGGCATTTTTTATTGCGGTCATTTTTATTCAAAATTTATTAAAACTATATTTTATCAATATATCTTGTTTTGGAATTTCAAAAATTGTGACGGGCTTAATTTAAATATTTAAAATACATTTTGTGCTTATAATAGCTTGGCTGAGGATATTTTAACCAAGTTTTTACTTTAAAAAAATTATATTCGAATTTATGCTGCATATTTCCTGCATATTTTGACCGTACTTTAAACCATACGAACCTTTCCTTTGTCCAAAGGTACAAATGAGTGTAACTTGAAGCCGGAACAATACATAAATTCTTTGATTTAATCATGTGTACGACTTGTGGCATGTAGTCCAACACAATAGGCTCTGGGGCTTGTAAGGAAGTAGGACAGACTATTCAGACACCTCTTCTCAAAAGGAGTTATATTAAGATCCTATGCAATTTTTTTTTTGGTTACAATGTTCTCAGTTGCATGACGAGTACAAAAGTGTGAGAGTTGTAAGTTTAAAAGGCTTGAGAAGTTTAAGGCCGAGAGCTACAAAAAAAATGAGGGTTATGCAGAAAAAAGTGTTCCGCGACCTCATTTCCTCAAACTAAACGGTTGAAGATTGAATCTCTTCAGTTTTAGTAGAGTACATACTTTGAGATCATAATATTGGTTTTAGCTGAGGAGGGGTAGAGTAGAAACAGAAAATATTCTATAGCATCATCCTAAATTTTCATTATGCAAGTACGACTCATTCCGAAATTGTCCTGTCAGAAAGAATTGGAATTGGAAGTGGGACAGTGGGTTTTTGGTTGATACAGAGATGAACGGATGGGGATCAAGTGCAAATTGAGATAGTTTAGCCGTGTGTACAAGTATAGTTTTTGGAATGAAGTGCATCTCTGTAGTACTTTTTTTTTTTTGCCCGAATGTGGAACATGGCTTGGTTATAATGAAATAAATATGAGTAGTTAGTAAGTGGTAGGCCTGGTTAGGCCGCTTTTCCCTCTCAAGTATTCCACTCTACTTAACTTACACTGAATTTGTAAGTAGGCATAGACAGTATGGAGTCAATGTTGGAATTTTTAAAAAAAAATTAAAAAACGACTTTGAGTTTATGAGTTGAATAAATCTGATTTAAATCAGGTTTTTGCATTGATTATTTCAGATTTTTCTGGTTTCGCTAAGCTGAATATCAGAATTTTGCATGTGATTTTACTTCATTGGTTGTTAGAATATTGTTTCCGATGTTTTGTTTTTTTTAAATTTAAATATTCAGATTTTAAAAAGAAAAATATCTTCCTTGGATCATTTTCCATTACTTATCCCATTTATAAAAAAACATTCTCCCATGAACATGAACTTTTATTAGAAAATAAATAGCCTTGTCAATATATTTATTCTATTGTTTGATAATTTAAATACTGCTTAAATTTTCTAAAATAGAAAGTGGTTTTATAAAATCTAATTTCTATTCATTGTTTGATTTTTTATGTCCTTTTGTCGCCTCTCTCAAAGCTAAGTGAGTCATTGTCGTTTTAAATCTGGATTTTCCTCTTTTTTGGGAATTTTTGTGCATTCCAAATTTAACTAATTTTTAATTTCAGGGTTTTATATTTTTATTTGAATTTATCTGCGGTTTTAAAGCTGTTTTAAAATTTAATTCTTGCATTCAATTTGTTTGTCCCAAATAAGTTCCACTTTATATTTTTGATTAATTGATTTTTTTAAAAATTAAAATCATGATTTTATAAATTTTTGAATAAACTACTTTAAAAATCGTCAACGATGGCAGCTTGAACGAAAACTCTTTAGCTTGTGCCACAGAACATTATAGTCTCTAGCATATGAGGTACTCAAGTGAAGTACAGTGCTCAGTCATCATCATCAGTCTTCAAACACGATCTCTGTTCCATATAATGATAATGAGTTAGTAAAAAAAAAAACCTCACGTAACACTTATTTTAGAACTTGACCATGCAGCAGCATAGGCTCTCCTCCTGGCAAAACAGTGGATGAAGCATGAGAAACATAACTATTCAATTTATTGAGCGGAATGTAGGTCAATAATACCTACAAATATCCGTGGATTGGAGTCTACATAGTAGAGCCTGAGCTCTAAATGTACTTCCGTACCTTCATTAATATTCAAACCACCCATTCACTCCACTATTACGATCAATTCTATTACATATCCTCATTTTGATTTGGAACTGAGCTATTCACACCAATAACCGTAATATCTGTTCCATTCCACGTGAAAATCAAAATGAAAAGTAGGTGGTGACTCAAATGTTCATAATTTTGAGTTCAAAGAGTGTTATTTGTTATTTCACGCCTTCATTGTGGAATACTGTCTTGAGTACCGTTATATTAGACCCTCCACCCCTTCCCATTATCGAGCCTCTGTCAATCTCTGTCACTCTCAGTAATTTGAGCCTAGATGATCAAGTGTGTCAAAAATTATGCAGTGACATAGATACATATGAGCATATGGAAATGGAAGATCTCGGGTTGACGATGCTGCTACTGCTGGCTTCTCTGTCAAGTTCTCGCTTGTTGACACGAAAAGCTCAATCTTTTTGTGCGCTGACGCAAACTGCAATCTGCAGAGGATCTCGACGTGTCAACGTGTAGACGCGGCATAAATTCCAGGAATTACCCTATTTTCCAAAACTTAGTCAAATTGGATTTTAACTCGACTCACGTAAACAATCGTGTTTTTGGAACGCCTTGTTTACGTTCTTCTCCGGCTTTTCTTCCATTTAATATTGGAAAGGTTCCTATGACCTAATGCACGGTCGAAATATGCTATAAAATACACAATAGCAATGACCAAATATAATGCTATGGAAGTGACCAAATATGAAGAAAAACAGCTTTTATGCAACAAAAAAAAAAGCTTATAAATTTCGGAAAAGCAAATGCTTTCTAGAAAATCGAGTCAGCCAAGTTATAAAAATGCAATATATTTTTAAAACCATCAAATTAAATTCAAACTACGACAATTTTTGAAATTCTAGTAAGAAGTACCTAAAGTTAAAAACTGCGAAAATTTTTGAATAGAAAATATCCCTTCCAAAAGTGTCAAAATAAACATTTATTTAATATGCATTTTAATAGAAATCATTTGAAATAAAAATATGCTGAAAAACTTCAAAATATGCACTAATTTTTAAACATGCTGAAAATCTTCAAAAATTGCTGAAAAACTTCAAAACATGCATTCACTTAAAAATTGATTTGATTCATTGAGATCTTAAATTAAAAACCCAACACCGAGGCCTCGGCAAAATATGTTTGTGCATAGAATACCGTTCCCAAGTAAACTGGAATTTTGATTAAGTTGAGTTTGAGTTATGCAACAAAGTTATTACTACGGAGAAACTGACCTTCGAGCTTCCAACAACTATTACGTTAACTATTTATATGTAGCAATTTTAACTTCCGCAGCCCATAGACTCGCTTTTGATTTCAATTTCTTTCCCATACCTTTGGAAGTTTGTTTTTGTAGGCAAGTTTAGCGTCTACAAAAAAGTAGTTGTTGTTGATGATGGAAGAAGGAATTGGGAAATCGTCTAGTACATAGTGGCAGTGTTAGGTAAGAGGAGTTTTGACAAAGGGAGATGGGCGGAAGTGGAAGAATTGGCAATGGGAGAAGGAGTGAGGTGAGGTCGTGGCCAAGGTCCATCTAATCCTGTCTCACATCACATCCCAAATCTCCATGTCCAGGC